>JAQJVL010002274.1:0-110640 GCA_035578905.1 Stictocephala bisonia
TAGAACAGTAAATGGAGCCAGGTAGATTTATTAATACTGACGTTTATAGCAGTTGTTTTCATTATAGAACAGTAAATGGAGCCAGGAAGATTTATTAATACTGACGTTTATAGCAGTTGTTTTCATTATAGAACAGTAAATGGAGCCAGGTAGATTTATTAATACTGACGTTTATAGCAGTTGTTTTCATTATAGAACAGTAAATGGAGCCAGGTAGATTTGTCTTACTTGTATGTTTAACTATTTTAATTGATGAAATGTTTAATAGCCTTATAACATAGGAATAAAATATCAATAAGTACAGTATGACCCCGATTTCCGGTTAATCCGGATCATGTTAGCGAGAATATTTTTTTGTTTTACGAGAATACAAAATGTGGTAAGCTGTTGATATATAAATGTTCTTAACAGTAGATATGGTCTGTGTCGACATCACAAAACAAATATGGATTTCGTGTTGAATAAATAACAAAAATACAGTTTTGTACAGTACTGTATTGTTGTTTGTACAGTACAGTACTGTATTTCGAGGAGCAACATATTTCCAAAAGATGTCAGCGTGTAAAACTGGTGAATTGAGAAAGAACGAGCTCAGTGTATTCACTCGTCGTTTCTGCGAAGTACAGTGGCGGCAGAGAGGGTGGGGTATGGGATGGGCATCGATCCGCCCCTCCACTCCAAGGCAATGGGCATGCCCACCAGCTACGACAGACAGGTAGACAGCACAACACACGAGTCAATCAGTAGTGAGTGACAAAGCGTGCAAGGGTCTTACGGTGCATAGTCTCTCGTTGGAGAAGGGAACATTGTTTTTGTTTAGTAGTTTTATGGTTGTTATTGTTTGTTGTTATTGATAGTTTACGTTTGTTATATTTTTAAAGAACTTTACCTACGTTGTTTTTGTTTAGTAGTTTTATGGTTATTATTGTTTGTTGTTATTGATAGTTTACGTTTGTTATATTTTTAAAGAACTTTACCTACGTTGTTTTCTTGTGTTTTCGTTGTGTTGTGAAATGTCTTCAAAACGAAAAAAGGTTGTTGTTTCCATGGATAAAAAACTTGAAGCCTTACATCGAATCGATAAAGGTGAGTCACTTACAAAAATTGCAGAAGAATTCGGCGTTGGTACATCTACAGTTTCAGACTGGAAAAAAAATAGGAAAGAAATTGAAGACTTTAAAATGATATCAAAAGATAGTCTAGAGGGGAGGGGGACTATCAAAAAGGCTAAAAATGAACATTTGGATGATGCACTGTTTTTATGGTTCAGTGAACAACGAGAACGAGGCATGCCCGTATCAGGACCAATAGTGCAAGAAAAAGCGCTGTTACTAAATAAAACTATGCCTAATGGAGACCCGACCTTTACAGCAAGCCTTGGTTGGCTTGATAGGTGGCAAACCCGCCATGGCATACGCCAACTATCAGTCACTGGCGAGAGCTTGTCTAGTGATGTCATAGCTAGTGAAAAATATAAAGCTGTGTTTGAAAACCTTATTTCAGATGAAAATTTTACGCCTGATCAAATTTACAATGCAGACGAAACAGGTCTGTTTTATAGAATGCTGCCAAGTAAAACACTGGCTTCAAAACTTGATGATGCGGCACCTGGATATAAAAAGAGTAAAGATAGAGTGACAGTCATGGCTTGCAGCAATGCTTCTGGAAAACATAAATTGTCACTTGTCTTAATTGGCAAATCAAAAAATCCCAGAGCCCTTAAAAATATTAATCATGACACTTTACCAGTCATTTACCGAGCAAAGAAAAGTGTGTGGATGGACTCCTTTATATTCAAAAGATGGTTTTTTGATAACTTTGTACTGAGTGTAACAAAGTTTCTGAAAGATAGCAACTTGCCTATGAAGGCCGTTTTACTAATTGACAACGCCCCCTCACACCCTAGTGCAGATGAACTAAAAAGTGGTGGCATATGTGTTCAGTTCCTTCCTCCCAATGTTACACCGCTTCTTCAGCCGATGGACCAAGGCGTTTTGGAAAGCATAAATAAAGTGTATAGACGCCAACTTCTAGGTCAACTTCTCGAAGTAGAAGGAGAGGATAGTGTGATACAGCTGCTGAAAACTATCTATCTATTCTGTCTCAGAGGAAAGTGAAGACTGTAGCCCTACTGAACTGCTCCAGATGATTGAAAAAATTGATGGCTGCACTAGTGTAGATCTGGAAGACGTGAATGGCTGGCTTCAGGCAGACAATATGATTGGTGTGATGACAGATGAAGAAATAATATCAGTAGCGTGTTCTACAGGTTTAACTGAGGACAGTGACAATGATTCTCTGGATGAAGAACCGGAAGAGATTATGACTCATGCAGATGCCACCGCACAATTAGATCGGCTGATGGTGTATTTTGAGCGGCAGTCGGATACTTCGTCAGCGGAAATGTTGGCCTTGAAGCGGTTGCGTCATCGTACTTCCCGGAAGCAGTGCACTAACGTTAAACAAAAGAAAGTGACTGAATTTTTTTTCAAAAGCAATAAAATACTTTATTAAAGATATTAGCGAGTACTGCAATTATATAATATGTATAAAAACATTATTTTCATTGTTGTAATAGTATAATCTGTTTTCTCTTTATTAATATTACCAGTAAATAAATTTCTATTAGATTATGAATAGTGTTTGTATTTATATCCGGTTTATCTGGATTTTCACCTATCCGGATCACTTCCGGTCCCAATTAATCTGGATAAACGAGGTTATACTGTATACTCTTTTAATTGCTTATTAAAGACTAATCTTGTAATAAACCAAGATAAAATCTAATCTTATGGCCTATTTAAGCCATCATTTTTGTTATGTTTAGCAACTGTGTCAGTCATTACCATAGATAAATGAGAGTTTACTGTATCTGTAAGAGGAAAATATGACTTCTTCTCCACCCACAAGCGTTCCCCATAGAGGGGAAATTTACACTATGATACAAGTTATATTTTAAAAGTAAAAACCTGTTGATTTTTAATGATAAAATTATTTTAATGTGAAAACATGTACCTAAAACTATTTTTCAACATAATTTCCAATGATATTGGGGCACTTGTCATATTGTACAACCAGTGTTTGAAAACCTTCCTCAAAGAAATCTGCCGCCTAACTAGACAACCACTACAGAGTGGTTGTTTTGAAATCATGCATCGTTGTGTCTTTGTCCTCCTACATGTCAAGTTCAAGAATAAAAGGAGATGTGAGCAAAGATTGGGACTGTATGGTGAGATGGAATTCATTCCCAGCCAAATGATCAGATCAGTTCTTGTGTTTGATTAGCCATCTTTAAAAGTTCTCACCCATTTCTGTACCATTCAATCGCTTATTTGTTTTCTCTATGCACTTAACAGATCTCACAATGAATTTCAGCTGCTTTTAAGCCTTTAGCATTACAAAAACCTATCACAGCCCATCCTTCACAGTCGGCAGCATTTTCAATCAAAGGAAGCATTCTAAACACTGCTAAAAACCTTAAACACTGTTGAATGGATCCGTAATAGTGACTGTGGCTTGCCAACAGATAGTGCTACACAGTAGTATGCATGCACTGACCGCCGACCGCATCGCTACAACAGCGGAATTCCAAAACGGTATTTACTTTAAAAACATGCTACGTATAAACTTGTAAGCAAAATTAAATCTAACTATGTATATAATATCTTTATAAATATTATATTATGTCTTTTCACCAACTATACAAATAATAAAATACTCTTACATATTATTAATTAATGAAAAAGGCTAATTAAACAAATATATGAGTATCTCTATAAGCATTGCACATACCTTGGATAGGGAAACTGGTTAAGGTGTATCTTGGTTTCAGGATGAGGCAAGGCGCACTGGTAAGCAACGTAAGCAGTTAATAATGGGTGCCGGCCCATGGAATCTTGACTTGTTTCTTGTAGACTCTACAAATAAAAATCCTACAATTTAATTCATAAGTGTATACATTCAAATTAATGCTCATTTACTAATCATAATTAATCTGAAATTACCAAAAAAGACACAAAAATCAGTAGCATTTAGTCCATAAATTTTGTCAGTATTTTTTCAATCATTAAAAGAAAGTGTCATCAACATTTGAGTAATACTCCAAAAAGCATTGGTGGGTTATTTTTGTATATGTGTGGGCTAAGTTAAAAGGGCTTTTAGTGTTGTAATGACCATTAATCTTGTACACATTGAGTTCCATCAATTTTATATGTGTATGAATAGGTGTTCTTAAACCATACATATTGAACGTTTTATGTATTAATCATACAACATGGACTCACCTTTCCCAATAAGTTTTCTATCCCTCTTAAATTGGATTCTGGTCTATTTTAACTTTAAATATAAGTATTCTTTCAGTTAACAGATTGAATTTAACAATGATTTTAAAACTTTGTTTCCATAGATCCAGCCTTAATTTTAAATAAATGAAAGAAAAACATATTTTTCTAAATAAAAACTATCTTACAAGCTAAAACCGAAACTGGTTACACTGTAAAGCATAAATTAATTAATTGTGATTGTACATTATGACCATAATGGAGCTACCCTCTATAATGATACACAATGACCAATATATTAGGACCAAAATAGAATTATCATCCATAATATCAATGTGAACTTGGTTGTATGCTTGAACATTTGTAGTATTTACACCACCTGGTTTCTGTAACAAATATAGAACTTAGATCAATTTACTTCCATGCCATGTATTCCAGGATTATTCAATTTGATCAGGTATCTCCATTTCAATATTTGTCTATTTGACCTGCTGTGTCCTTGTTTTGCAAAAACATCAATTGTGACAGGTTTATGACAGTTCAATGAAATAAATAATCTTTACAAAGTTCAGGTAACATGTCCACAGTAGCCAATAGTTGCTCCACATGTTACCCTGGCAGGCCATCCACATATTGACGAAACTTGGAAGAGGTTGGCCAAAAACGAAGATGTCAACAAAGTATTTTGGGGTGTGTAATCGGTAGATATATAAGAATTACTCAAACTAGTGTTTGCTTCCATTTTGTATGTATCAGTAATTGTAAGTTAGAGCCCTTTCAAGTTAAATTCGTCTATCATAACAACAAAGAGCTTTGGGTATTAACAAATTTGTAAATATTTCCAAAATTTAACTAGTATAATAAATTTTTCAATCATTCAATATGAGTCTTTCAAAATTTAAATGAACCTCAAGTTCATCTCCACTGGCCCTCCAAATCCTAAAAATGCTCATTTCCTTTAGATTTCAATCCAAAATTCTATTTCTTTATTGAATAATATTGAAACACATATAAAATCTTTGACTAGTAGGTATATACTGTATATCATATGGCTTTCAAATCCAGCTATCAAATTAAAATGAAGAAGAATAAAAAATAAAACAGATCTATAAATTATATGTAAATAAAATAAAATCTAAAGTGCAAAGTCAACTTGCCAATATCAATCAATACCACTGTGCGTGTATGTTTGGGCGGGTGGGTCAATACCACTGTGCGTGTATGGGTGGGCGGGTGGGTCAATACCACTGTACGTGTATGGGCGGGCGAGTTGGTCAATACCACTGTGCGTGTATGGGTGGCCGGGTGGGCGAATACCACTGTGCGTGTATGGTTGGGTGGGTGGGTCAATACCACTGTGCGTGTATGGGTGGGCGGGTGGGTCAATACCACTGTGCGTGTATGGGTGGCCGGGTGGGCGAATACCACTGTACGTGTATGGGTGGGTGGGTGGGTCAATATCACTGTTCGTGTATGTGTGGGCGGGTGGGTCAATACCACAGTACGTGTATGGGAGGGCGGGTGGGTCAATACCACTGTATGTGTATGGGTGAGCGGGTGGGTTAATACCACTGAACGTGTAAGGGTGGGTGGATCACTATCACTGTACGTGTATCGGTGGGCGAGTAGGTCAATACCACTGTAAGTGTATGGGCGGGCGGGTGGGTCAATACCACTGTAAGTGTATGGGCAGGCGGGTGGGTCGATACCACTTTAAGTGTATGGGCGGGCGGGTGGGTCAATACCACTGTAAGAGTATGGGCGGGCGGATGGGTCAATACCACTGTAAGTGTATGGGCGGGCGGGAGGGTCAATACCACTGTAAGTGTATGGGCGGGCGGGTGGGTCAATACCACTGTAAGTGTATGGGTAGGTGGGTGGGTCAATACCATTGTAAGTGTAAGGGGTGGGCGGGTGGGTCAATATCACTGTAAGTAATCTTCCATCACAGAGCTAAATCCAGGTTTCGTAACCATTCAACACCTGCTACTCCAATTTAATAAAGACCAGCTAATCTCCCCTGAAAATAACTCATTGGGCAATCATTAACTATATGATCCATAGTTTGTATTTTGACTCCACGATCACATGACTGATTATTTGCCATTCCTCGCTTATATTTCCAATAGTTGCATCTTCCCACACCTGTATGAAAGCGGCTCAACACAGTCTATTTCTTACGAGGAAGATTCATTCCACCGATGATGGTCATAGAGTCTATACCTGAAATTTGTTTTGACCATCAAACATATCCCAAGTTAACGCCCAGTTGGTTTTTAGTTAAAATTCATTAAAGATTAACTGGGAAGCTATTCAAAGAGATGGGTTTTTAGATTTAAATCGCCCTGCACGTTATGGGATATCTTGCAAAATGGGGAGATTCAGAGTAGATAAGATCTTTTTGAACTCTCTGAGAAGTGCCTCTTTGCATCTCATATCTGGAGCTACGGTGCAAATTACTGGAAGCCATTGTAGAGAGGTTGAAATGAGGAACCGCTGATAGCCCTCATAGCCCTGTTTAGTTGTATATAAACCTCTTGTACCTGTGTATTGTATATTGGGTTGTAAGAATAGTTAATTGATGTTGTTAGCTTTTTATATAATGTTGCTTACATAAATGTTAATTAAGAAATGCAATATTTTGGTTTTTTCATTACCAAGCGATATGATCTTTTGCTAATTAAATTTACCCTAGTTTCTTTAGTCTTGAATGAAGAAACCGCACTAAAACATTTAATAAAAAAAAGCATTTAAGTTATTATCAGGTTATGTAAAGGTTGAGAAACAAATGTTCTGTGATTAGGTGATAAAGTATGCTTTACTTACAGCCTTTAGTAGTCCATAATGTGCTCTACCAAGCCAATACTGTTAAGATATATGAAATATCGTATCATTTATTAAATGTTATTTCTATACACTTCAACTCAATTTAATTATTATTTTCAACCAGCTGATGTTTTTATTTAAATATATATTTTAGGAGAATTGTTGTAACAAAGAAGTTGTAATTAACTATGAGAATAAACAGATATGTCAACCTTCGTTAATAACTTATGTTTAGTGTTTTAAACCTATCTTTTACTTTAACTAATACATGCTAGTGTAAGTCACAAACTGATAAAGAAATATTTTGTCCGTGGCGAGTATATTTTATTGATGTCGCAAGAGGGCAACTTTCTCTATTAACTTCGAAAAAGAAGGTAATAGAGAGGGTAGGGTACTAGTTTGTCATCTTGCGTGTGTTGGGCATTAACTTTGACCACCTTCAAACCAAATCTTTGTGTGTGGGTGACATTTTATATTTGAAGAAATGCAATTCACCTTAAGCATCCGTGCCTTACCTAGATGAAGCTCAGAAGCACTGAGTTGAATCAAATTATGAGCCTGGTTGGTTTCAAAGAAATTTTCAACATCCAGAGTGATGTATATACCTACTGGAAAGGCTGTATCGTTCATAATCCCCAATTTGTGCATTTGATTCTATAGTGGTAATAGCTGGTAAATGGAGCAACAGCCCACCTACAGCGACTTCAGTTGATGCTCAATGGTGAATTGGAACAATACCTTTATTTTCAAGTGGTTCTTGCTTAAGATCCTAAAGGCACTATCATTTAATATAAAATGTTTTCTAATATATTAATATCTAATCTATTATTTTGGTGTTTCATAAACATAGTACTATACATTCAAGCTCATTCTATATTATGGCCTGGTACATGTGCACAAGACATCTTTTTTACCAAAAAATTCTACCTTTCTTTGCCCTTTATACATTGGCCTCATTCTTTGGTGACTATACAACGGCAACTATAAAACATACAGACACATACCAATATGAAGAATATATTTTAAATTGGGACAAACTAATCCTTTTGCTGCTATTTGGTGTTTTGCTAGATTTTACTTGTTCAAGCAGTATATGAATAAGCTTATGTAGTATATCAATAAATATACCTCACAATGTAACCAAAAATATTTTGATGATATCACAATTAAACAACAAAAATAAGAATAATCTTACCATAATATTTTTGACAATATTGGTAATGGCTTCAAAGACGATCTGACTGATGTTGAGGGTGAGACTGTCCAGCGTAATTGGCTTCACCATGAGAGCTATTAACTTGTCCAGGATCAATGGCAGAAATTTTGTTAGCGGCTCAGTTTTTGCATGAGTAAGATTCAAAATGCTGAAACATTTAATCAGTTCCAAAAGCTAAATATATATCCACAATTACAAATAAAAAACAAATTCATAATATTGTGAATTTTATTTTAAAACTGAATATTGTTCAAAATTAAGAACCATAACAAATCTCTTCTCTGAACAATAAATTGTTAGAAGTTGGCAAAGTTACCACTAAAATAGCTATATGATAATTTTAGGGCACTATCCAAGGATTTTGGTAAAAAATGAAAAAAAGGAAAGGAAAGCAGCATACCTGGTGAACTGTTAAACTGTAGATAGAAACAAAAGCGAAAAAAATAGATAAAGTTAGTGAAATATTTTTGGGCCTCTACTTCAATCACTAAACAACTAGCTACAAAATCATATTCGAGGTAGGTGAGTAGTGAAAAAGCCCGTGAACAAGACCCACTTTTTTTCGGTTTTCCAAGATGGCGGCGGTCACGTGACCGGATCCAAGATGGCGGCCGGAACCGGATCCAAGATGGCGGCCGGATCCAAGATGGCGGCGCCCATTTCCCGCCAAATTTTCTAACCTCACTTTTCCTAACCTCAAATTTCCCGCCAAATTTCCCACGCTTTTCCCGGAATTCCCCAAAATTCCCGATTTTCCCCCAAATTCCCGATTTTCCCGAAATTACCTTACTTTTTCTCCAATTTTCCCGATTTTCCTCCAAATTCCCAAATTTCCCTCCAAATTCCCACATCATACTATATGAAATTCACTGTTAACCTTGTTATACTATATAAAATTCATTGTTAACCTAACTTTTTCCGTGTTATACTATATAAAATGCACTGTTAACCTTGTTATACTATATAAGATACACTATATAAAATACAGTCTTAACCTAACTTTTTCCATGTTATACTATATAAAATTCACTTTTTTGTCCAATATGGCGTCTTTTTCCATGTTATACTATATAAAATTCACTTTTTTGTCCAATATGCCATGTTATACTATATAAAATTCACTTTTTTGTCCAATATGGCGTCTTTCCCTCCTCAAAATTCCCTCCAAAATTCCTTATCCAATATGGCGGACTTTACACTATAATAAATGTAAAAAGATGACAACCGGATCCAAGATGGCGGTCTTTCCCTTCGGGTACTTCCGGCGACCGTCGGCTACCTTCGTACGCTCTTAGCCTATGATGCACACGTCGTCTGCTGGTCGGGCGCGCATGCGCACCTTGTTACTCATATATACACTATAATAAATGCAATGTGGCTGACGTGATCGCAGCGCCCCTAGCGGCAACGTCGATCGGAGCGGACCTGGTGGCATCAGCTGTGCGTGGGTGACGCATGCGCATGGACTTTATACTCTGTGACAATATACACCATAACAAACGCAATATGGCCGGACTTTATCGTTGTTATCACTAAACTTGACCTCTAGGGTTAACATGTGGTTGATATGCACGTGGAGCGTCCATGTTGTGCTGATTAATGTAACACTGACCTCAAAGGTCATCTGTTATCACATCTGCTTCCGTTACCTCATGACTGTCCACCACTCCCTTACCTCCTTACTTTCTTATCACTCGCACTAATGGCGTCAATCGGTTCACTTGCCTCTCTCGCTGCAGTGGAACTTTGTAAAACCTTTAACAACCTTTTCGAAATTAAACAATTAAACCTTCCAAAATCAATTCAACAATACTTGATACAAATTTACCTTTCTAAAAAAGACGGTCCACCACAGTATCACTTTGAAAACGTGAGGCTGGACACTTTTCTAAATTGGCCAGTCCCATTCCTCAACCCACATGTAATGGTAAAAGCTGGCTTTTATTATTTAAATTATAGCGATGCAGTTCGCTGTTTCTCATGTGGTATACATATTGGATGTTGGGAAGAGGGTGATGTTCCATTTGATGAGCATAAAAAATACTCTCCAAACTGTAGGTTTGTTAATGGCCTACCTTTAATTCAATTTGCTGGTAGAGATGTTTGTGGAAATAATTAGCTGAATTTTGCAACTAACAGTGCCTGTACCTTTCGAACAACTGTATGAATGTGGCTCTGGGGTGTAAAAACCCGTATCCAAAAGCGAATGTGGCTCTGGGGCGTAAAAACCCGTATCCAAAAGCGAATGTGTGTTGCTCGTTAGGTAAGTAAGGCTTTACAATTGGCAGGGAGGCAGTAAACTTTATTTCTATTATTTTTATGGTCGACTGTCACCGTATAGAGCGAGGTTGGGGCTCTATACACCAAAAAAATCCAAATAAATTGTTAAACTTTACCTAAACCCTTCCATTCTTCCACTATGAGTGTAAGAGAGCAGATAGCAAGGGAGCTACATGCTCCAGTTAGAAAAAAATTCCCTACTAGACCTGTAGAAGTTAAGGGAATACAAGACTTGTTCCAAGCTGACTTGGTCGAAATGATACCATACTCAAAGTTTAACAAGGGCTACAAGTACATTCTCACAGTAATCAACTGCTTTACCAAATACGCTTACGCAATACCAGTCAAGGACAAGTCTGGACAGGAAATCGTTAAAGCCATAACACCAGTATTAAAGTCCAATAAAATGAAACATTTACAAACAGATGCGGGTAAAGAATTCTACAACGTAGGATTCACAAAGTTGATGAATAGCTATGGTATAAACCATTACTCGAGCTACAGTGATAAGAAGGCGTCCATCGTAGAGAGGTTTAACCGCAGTCTCAAAGCATTAATGTGGCGAAAGTTCACGGAGCAAGGTAAGTATCAATGGGTCAAGATACTACCTTCTTTGTTGGAAGAATACAACAGAAGAATACACAAAACTATTGGCATGGCTCCAAGTCATGTGAACAAAAGAAACGAAAACATAGTCAGAAAAAACATTAATAAAAATAGACAAAAATACAAGAAAGTGGATAAAAAGGTCCGTTTTAAAGTAGGTGACAAGGTGAGGATAAGTAAGTATAAAAAAGTCTTTGACAAAGGATACCTACCCAACTGGACTAACGAGATATTTACTGTGTACAAAGTCCAAACTACTATTCCTACAACCTACCTCCTCAAAGACCATACTGGTGACGTCATCAAAGGAAGTTTCTACGAAAAAGAGCTACAAAAATCCAAAACAGATGATGTATACCTGGTTGAAAAAGTACTTAGAAAAAAAGGAAACAAAGTATTAGTTAAATGGGCAGGATATGACGGTAAACACAATACATGGGTGAACAAGAAAGACTTGGTATAAATAAAGGCTTCCCTTACACTTTCATTCATAACTCAACAATGCGTGTTATTGAACAGGACACAAAGCTACCTATCGAAAACTTTGACATGTACACTATACGCACAGGTAGTGACATTAAACACGGACCATTATTTCCATCCACTATAAGGTGCATAGTGGCTGGACCTAGTAATTGTGGTAAAACGAACGTTGTTTTCAACATGTTGTTCGATCCAAACGGATTAAGGTTCGAAAATGTTTACATTTTCTCAAAGTCCCTATATCAACCCAAGTATCAATTTTTAAAAAGTGTTTTACCCGAGGAAATTGGATACTTTGTATTTGATGAAAACACTAAAGTCATACCACCTAAAGAAGCTAAAAACAATTCTATTATGATTTTTGACGACATTGCATGTGAAAAACACGATAATATACGCAACTACTTTACCATGGGTCGACATAATAACATTGATTCCTTTTATATAGGACAAACCTATAGTAGGATACCCAAACAGTTGGTGAGAGATAATACAAACTTGATTATTTTATTCAAACAGGACGAAACAAATCTCAAACATGTTTACAATGATCATGTAAATACGGACATGACTTTTGAAAAGTTTCGAGAAATGTGCGCTTTAGCTTGGAAAGATAAGTACAGTTTTTTCTGTATTAGTAAGGACTGTGAATTGGATAAAGGGAGATACAGAGTTAGCTTTGACAAGTTTCTAGTCTCGTAATATAAATACAACCTACTTTAATTTTCAACAACAGTTAGTGACAAGCCTCTGTGTGGTCCACAACTAGAACAAACTCTTAGTAACATGTCTCAAAACAGTAAACATCAAACTCTTACGAGAAGAATTATACAGCTGCAAGATGCTGTCCGCCGCAAGTATCGTGCTTTCAAGTTGGGTAACATGTATACCGAACAAACATTAGAAAAACAGTACAAACCAATTTTAACTGAACTTAGAAACAAAGCAGATATAAAAAATGAACCAAAGGAGGAGCCTATGGACCTCAGTGTAGACGAGCAGGATAATTTTAAGCCAGACTATATGTCAACGCCTAAAGGACCATCGTTTATTCAAGACACACAAGTGTTTGAAACATCGTCTCCCCCTCCACCCTCAGTTAGCCAATTGATACAAAGTCCCGCAAAGTTTCACGAGGCGTCACAGTACGTTTTAGAGACATTTAACGCGCCCATAACACAAAAATACATGTTAAAACTTTTAAAAGACGAAGCCGGTGTTAAGAATAAAATGGACAACATATACGGACCACATATAGACGGTGATAAATTAATGGTGGGTAATCAACTGCTTACATTTGACAACGAAGGAAACATCCACTTGAACAATGTACAATACAGAGGAACCGAAGGCCTTTACGAATTATTATTTAAAAGACAACCCGATGAAAAGGTATACACACAAGATGATTTGGACGCTTATAAAGATGTAATGATAAAAACGAATGCGCATAGAAAAGGTTATTTACCTCATAATCTCATTAACCGACCGACAAAGTCCATAAAATATAAAAACATAATTTCCGTATTATTCCCCAAACAAATGTACGGTAAAGGGCTAAAAGACTTTAGATCACGTGACATTTCCTATTGGAACAATCCAAACGAATTATGTGATAGACTAAAACTTATTATAGCTTCGACAGAGGCCGGAAATGCTAACCATAGGAACGAAATTCAAAACATAATCGAAGAATTAAAAGAAGCTAAAATTATATCAGGAGCTGGTAATAGCCGTTACAAATCATTAGTCAGTTGAGATTCGACTAGTAAACATGGATACTTATTTTGTGTATAAAAAGTATTTTCATACGTATATTTTCATCAGTTAGATTATGTCTGTGGACAAGTTTGGACGTGTCTTGCCCTCAGAGGGCAATGTAAGTGGCAAAGGACCACAGGGCGAAGGTTTTAAACTAACACCTGAAGGAAACTATGATATTGAAAATAAACGAATGGTTAACGTTGGTGTGCCCGTGGCAGACAACGATGTTGTTACGAGAACATACTTTGAGGCTAACACAATGCCAAACTTACAAAACAGCTATTCTGCGCGTAACAAAAGAATAGAAAATTTAGCATCACCAAAGGAGCTCGGAGATGCCGTGAATTTAAAAACTATAGGTGAACAATGTGTACTGTACCAACAAAAAACAGTCAACATAGGAGATAGGCTTATAACAAGGGTAAAGGACCCTACAGGTCCGAATCATGCGGCGACCAAACGTTACGTAGATGCTGCCGTTCCTGTTAAAACTAGTAGTTATTGGAGTTTTGAAAAGCGACGTTTAGTTTCTGTAGCTGACCCACATGATAATCAAGATGCTGTAACCAAGTCCTATCTACTGGCAAACTGTCCAAAGAAACACAAGGACAACTGGGACTTTGATAATATGGGAATTAAATCTGTTAGAGATGCGAAAGAAATGGACGAGGCTGTAAACCTAAAATTGTTAACCGAAGCAAAATCACATATTTTGGAAATATTAGGTCAACAAACAACAACTATAAGTTCAGTGCTGACATCACTTAAAGATACGGTTAGTGCACTGGAGGGGCGGATTTATGAAAACAGCGTTAAATCTGAAAAACAACTTAGAAAATTCGGTCAGGTACTTTTTTCCCATATTCATGGTGCTAAAGGGCGGAGTACAGAAACACTGACCGCCGATAACTACATAAACTGGACTGAAATTTTCGGTGAACAAGGTGAGGGTTAATATAAAGTGAAATATAGCTAAGTCCCTTCATTCTTCAACTAACCTTCGTAAGAGACACATATAATGAAGAAGAAATCGTCACGTCGTGGAAGAGGACTTGTTTCTAGTGCACTCGAAGGAATTGGAAGTTTAGCTGGAACAGCCTTAAACAGGGGTATTGATCTACTACCAGTGGAACTTCACCTGCCAGGATACAGGTACTGTGGAGGTGGCACCAAGTTAAAGAAGAGATTAGCTCGTGGTGATCAGGGAATAAACGGTCTGGACGAAGCCTGCAAAGCCCACGACATAGCCTACTCACAGTATTCAGACACAGCGCGGAGAGCGCAAGCTGATAGAGACTTGGCCGAACGAGCTTGGCAAAGGTTTAAGGCATCAGATTCGTCTGTGGGTGAGAAAGCCGCAGCTTGGGTAGTTACAACAGCCATGAAGGCGAAAGCAAAGTTGGGTGGTTCTCATAAGAGAAATAAGGGTGAGGGGTTGTATCTAAGACCCTGGGTAGGTCGAGGTGTTAAGAATGCACCTAAAAACAAAAAGAAATGCACTTGTAAGAAGAAAAAAAAAACTTCAAATTAGTCTACGTTCCCGGACATGCCCTATCAAACCACGAACTTGTTACCTACGCTAAAAAATTAAACATTCCACACTTTCGAGGTGTTTACATGAGGGACACACTTCCGAATAAACCTAGATTGAACGAAAGCGCAATTATTAATTTGGACAGTATACAGGGGGAAGGAACACATTGGGTTTGTTATAAAAAGCTAGGTAACGAGGTTTTGTACTATGACAGTTTTGGTAACTTGCGTCCTCCTATGGAATTGATTATGTATTGGGGTTCCAGTGTTAATATAAAGTATAACAATGAAAGACAACAGGATTTTGACTCAGTACTTTGCGGGCACTTGTGTTTAGAGTTCCTCGTTGATAATGTTTTGTCTTAGTGGACAGAGTTCAACGTTAAGTTGTGACATATTTCCTTCGATCGATTTATCGACAGGTGATTGGGAAATTGGTTTGATCGATCTCACAACGTACAACTCAATACCGAATGTAGAAGAAAATGTGAACGACACATTCCACTACGGGGACACTGTAATGAAAATTCCAACTGGCTCCTACGAGATTAGCGATTTAGAGAATTACATTAACAATAACATAAAAACTGGTGTAATATTCAGTTTAAAACCAAACAATAGTACTTTGAAAGTCGAAATTAATTGTAGCGAGCCCATTCACTTTGAAACAGGAAACAGCCTGGCTACCTTGCTCGGTTTTAATAAAACTGTATACGAAGCCAATAAAACTCACATGTCTGAGAATGAAGTTAACATTAACTCAGTAAATGTCGTTCGAGTTACATGTAACGTGACAAGAGGCTCGTATCAGAACGGTCAGGAAAGCCATATAATACACGAATTTTATCCGTCAGTTCCACCTGGCTACAAAATAATTGAAACACCTCATAACGTGATATATTTACCTGTGAGTGTGCAAGCTTTGAATTACATTATTTGTGAGCTGAGAGATCAACAAGGCAAGTTGATAAACTTTAGAAACGAAACAATTTCGTTACGCTTACACTTAAGACGAAGCAATGGGATTAGTATTTAGGGAAACAACTGTGCCGAAACAGGTCATTAGACCTAAAACACTCGAGGTGTTAACATCGAGCAATAGAAAGCTTTTAAGATCCTTAGGATTTAAAATAAAAGTAAAAGATGTTGGAAATTGAGGGAGAAGTCGAATACAGCGATGTTATTACAAGCTGTGAGTATCACACACACAAACCGTACGCCTCTTCAACTTACAAAAACAATGATGAAATACGTATCGCCGTCAGTCAACAGGACATTATTACTGCCCCGTTTGAAAGTTCTCTGCATATTTCTGGTAAAATTACAGCCAAAAAGGTTGGCGGTGTAGTCGCAGACGTGTCTCTGATTAATAACGCTATGGCGTACTTGTTTGAAGATATTAGATACGAAATTTCTGGTATAACAGTGGACCGTACTAAAAACTTGGGTGTTGTATCAACTATTAAAAGTTTACTGTCACTTAGACAGAATGAAACAAATGCATTGGAAAATGCTTGTTGGTTCGGTCCAGAGTCATCAAAAAATACAACTGAGTTTACTTTTGCCGTTCCATTAAAATTACTCTTTGGTTTCATGGAAGATTACAGGAAAATTATTGTAAATATAAAACAAGAATTGATTCTGCTGCGGTCAGCCAACAACACGGATGTGATGTTATCAGAGGATGCGCTATCACACACTCTGGAAATAACCGACTTGTACTGGCGTGTGCCACACTTGACTGTTTCCGATAGTTACAAAGAAAAACTTTTAACACTCGTCGATAAAGACACACCGATTCATCTTCCCTTTAGGTCGTGGGAGTGTCACGAATATCCCACGCTCCCACAAACAAAGAGACATAATTGGACTGTAAAAACCTTATCGCAGATAGAGAAACCCCGCTATGTGATACTAGCGTTTCAAACTGATAGGAAAAATAACATAAAAAAGAACATGTCAGGTTTTGACCATTGTGATTTAATGGATATCAAGTTATACCTCAATTCGAGTTACTATCCCTACGACAATATCCGAGGTGATTGGAGTTTATTCTATGAAATGTACGCCAAATTTCAGTCTTCATACTACGGTGTTTCCAATTCACCCATCATGGACTTGGATACTTTTAAATCGAAATGTCCAATCTTTGTAATTGACTGCTCCAAGCAGAATGATTCAATCAAGTCTGGACCTATCGATGTACGCATCGAATTTGAATTTAAAAATAATGTACCGGACAAGACTACAGCTTACTGTTTAATAATTCACGATGCACATTTAATGTACAATCTTTTAACAAGTACAGTAAGAACGGTTATGTAATAAAAGGGAGGGGGGATAATATATAATAATCAAACTAAATTAATTTATTCAGTTGAGAGGATGGAGCCGTCAAGACAAAACCCACAGTAGTCATGTCGACACCGGCTGTGGTGGAGTTTCATGGGTTCAAAGACAATCGGAATAGATTTATCGTTAAAGAATTTGTCGTTGTGGGTCCTTTTGTAAATGTAAATATAGTTTTCAAGTCTCCTTATCCTGAAAGTAAGTTGAATAGTGCTGCTCGGAAAGCTAACAATTGGTGTGAGCGTAATTTTCACAAAATACTTTGGGAGGAGGGATGTGTACCTTTTAAATTCAAACTAGTTCGTAGCTTACTAAAACCTTTTGATATAGTCTATACCAAAGGGTTGGAGAAAAAGTTATTTCTTTCCAAATTTCATGGGAATGTTCATGAACTCGACGAGTCTTGGACAGTTCCCGACATGTATACGTTTTTACCTTGTTGTATACCGCAACATGCTAGTGATGGCAAGTGCGCCTTAGTAAGTGCTCAGTTTTACTACAAAAAAATGCTTGCTTTTAAATGTGTGTAATTTTACTGTGAAAATTTTGATAAAAATTGTTACTATCGTATCCATAGGTCTGTGTGAATTTGCGTCCTATGGCTGGGCTAATCTCCGTAAGTCCAGGACATGAACTGTCAAGGTGGGGACGGCCCAAATTTAATAAAAAATGTCCGACTGTTCTCTAAGGCAGCCGTAAAACGCGTAAGACCTGAGACAGTCCTGCAGCTTGAGGGTGGATTAAAACCCGTAAGACCTCGAGTCGCAGCCCGGGCCCTTGTACAGTTTGGATGTGTGTAACACTCTATGGCTGACTTAAAACTCATAAGTCCAGGGTGTGAGTAATGGATATTTTAGTAACAAGAAAAATAAAAGCCCTTTGTAAGTCTGTACGTCACATTGAAAGGCTTCTCCAAGTAAAGTGGCGGCTAGACTTATAGAGGATCCAAAAAAAACATAAAAATAATACTGGGAGGTAGCAATTTTGTTATGGAGTGGCTACCACCGTAACTTGCGATGGATGGGGCAAGTTACAATAAACAGCCGTTCTCACGGCTAGTGAGACTAGGCCTACTGGGGAAACTCACTATAATAAAAAACGCGCCAATGCACAGAGTGCAATGACCCTATACCTCTTGGGTGGTGTGGAAACTTGGGTCATAGTCTTGTCTGGGAATGTAAGGACAAACGGAGTGCATAGGCCTTCTGGGTAGGAGGCACAATACTCCCCCGTGACTCTCAAGGTCAACTGAGAGTATAAAAGGACTCGTATTTCCACTTTTCTTATCAGTCTATCATGGCATCTTTTGTCGAACGTTTCAACGCTGCTACTCCGATGAATTATATTACTGTCAAGGTTGGAGATTTGTCATCCAACATTCAGTATCCAGTCAAAAGTATTACACGCATAAGTACGAAATACGGTGATACTCTCGTTGCGATACTGTTTGATCCACATTTGGAGGAGGACATCAAGGTGTTTCTACCTAGAAGATATGTCGACACTTTGCATGAGGGGGAATCAATACCGGACAACTTGGTACTGATCAAAGAAGTTGGATCCACGTCTGCTGTACACGTTTTCCAGGTATGTATGTTAACTTGAGAGCAAAGTAACAAGTTCTTTTGTTATGAGTTGTTTTCTTATGTGTGTTGTTATTGTTTCAGAAAGATGGAGCATTGCTGCAAGATGTTTAAGTGTTTCAAAACACCAGAAAATCGAGTACACGACTGCGGGTGCTGCAAAGCATTTGAAGAAAACAGGAAAAGAATCTGCATCCCATTGATTTTCATACCGTGTATCTTGTTCGCAAGTTACATGGTCTACGAGGTTTACTATAAACACCTAGAGTAAATCTCTATGGAAAGGTGGCAGGATGGCTACCAACGTAATGAGCGATGGATGGGGCTTATTACATGGGTTTGTTTCTCCGTACCACAGGGGTATATGGTCTAGACCTGTGGGAGCCTCTTTGTTTACCCTTAAAAATCAAAAGAGTGACCTCTGAGCTGGTAGAGGAGGTTGACGTTCCTTCAGAGGCTTTGTACTAACAGTCTACCGACCATACAGAGTGAGTATCTACGTAATATGTTTGTGCATGCTGTAGTAGTAGTTAAGCCTGTAGGTTGTCGACACCATACGTACCTCGATAAGGTTGCAGCCAGGTGTGCATTTGCAATCGACATTTGTTATTGTGTATGTATGAAATTTGAGTCGTTTAGTTGCACGAATATAAAAAAAAAACAACCTTGTGTCCGAGTGGTTCCGCATCCGACTCACATGTCCTTCACAAACTACACACTATGTCATAAAGTCCCTTTTACCATCTATTGTGACTTTGAATCCTACATTGTGCCTATAGACACATCTTTGAACGATCCATCTACGTCACACACGACAAACACTGAAGTCGGGTACGCTACCCACTGGACTACGAAGGGTTGATAGCTTTTTGTCTAATTTGTTTAATATATATTATGTTTCGCTGCTAGGTGCGCTACGATCATGTCAGCCACATAGAGTATTGCATTTGTTATAGTGTATATATGAGTAGAGTAGCAAGTTCCCGCGCATGCACGCTTTGTTATGGTGTATATTGCCACAGAGTAGCAAGTCCATGCGCATGCGTCACCCACGCACAGCTGATGCCACCAGGTCCGCTCCGATCGACGTTGCCGCTAGGGGCGCTGCGATCACGTCAGCCACATTGCATTTATTATAGTGTATATATGAGTAACAAGGTGCGCATGCGCGCCCGACCAGCAGACGACGTGTGCATCATAGGCTAAGAGCGTACGAAGGTAGCCGACGGTCGCCGGAAGTACCCGAAGGGAAAGACCGCCATCTTGGATCCGGTTGTCATCTTTTTACATTTATTATAGTGTAAAGTCCGCCATATTGGATAAGGAATTTTGGAGGGAATTTTGAGGAGGGAAAGACGCCATATTGGACAAAAAAGTGCATTTTATATAGTATAACATGGCATATTGGACAAAAAAGTGAATTTTATATAGTATAACATGGAAAAAGACGCCATATTGGACAAAAAAGTGAATTTTATATAGTATAACATGGAAAAAGTTAGGTTAAGACTGTATTTTATATAGTGTATCTTATATAGTATAACAAGGTTAACAGTGCATTTTATATAGTATAACACGGAAAAAGTTAGGTTAACAATGAATTTTATATAGTATAACAAGGTTAACAGTGAATTTCATATAGTATGATGTGGGAATTTGGAGGGAAATTTGGGAATTTGGAGGAAAATCGGGAAAATTGGAGAAAAAGTAAGGTAATTTCGGGAAAATCGGGAATTTGGGGGAAAATCGGGAATTTTGGGGAATTCCGGGAAAAGCGTGGGAAATTTGGCGGGAAATTTGAGGTTAGGAAAAGTGAGGTTAGAAAATTTGGCGGGAAATGGGCGCCGCCATCTTGGATCCGGCCGCCATCTTGGATCCGGTCACGTGACCGCCGCCATCTTGGAAAACCGAAAAAAAAGTGGGTCTTGTTCACGGGCTTTTTCACTACTTAGGTGGATGAGGTATTGCCAACTGTGGAGCACTTGAATGCTGAAATGTCAAGTTGTTTCTTCTTGTATTATAAAATATAGTAATCTTAGGTTAGGTTTAAGGGTACTAGGCCAGGAATTAGTATATTGGAGAGATAGGACATCAGCAAACTTACCTTAGAAGACAAGTTCACTAACACCAAAATAGTAGTAACATACATAAAAGAAACACAACATTTTTCTATTGATCTTTTGTGTATGTTACTACTACTCTGGTGTTAGTGAACATACACCCTCTGAGGAAGGTGAGCGTGGTTCACCGAAATCGATGTCCATAATATTCATGCATTTTGTACTTGTATTGTAATATATTTGTGCATTTTGTGCTTATATTGTAATAAATTTGTGTTGTGTGACGTTTACTTGTACTGTATATATATCAACACGTATTATGCTAATTAAAAAAAAACTATTTCTTAGATTTTGTAATCCACTGATGGGCACATTCCATTCTTCTGAGTTGAGACCTACTGCAGTTTGCTGGGAGTGATCTGATTGATAGTGAAACAGTTATGGAAATTCTGAATGTGGCTCATGCTGTGAGAAGGAATAGGGGTTTTCACATATAACCCTTTTAAACCTTGTTAAAGCTGTAAGAGAAATACTTATTTAATTTTTCTACCAAACTTACTGCTGCTGAGATTTTGGAATGTCCAGAACAAAAACCAAGTTGGGCACTATTAATAAGGTTATTGTTTTATAGGTAATTTATTGGTCTTACAAGAGTTTCCAGGATAATATTCTTATATGCAGCTTCCTCATAAACTTTTGAGAACTCAGGAAAGTAATTGGAAATTTTCTTTTCACGTACTAGTGCGACTTCAGCTATTTTCAGAGAATTTGGAAAAATACCAGTTATAAAAGAAGAGTTTATTAAATCTGTTAAAATAATGTTTAGTACTTGCTTTATTATTGATAATGAAGATCATCAAAGCCTGCTGTCTTTTTATTTTTTAGGGAACACCATGCAACATTGATTCCCACATAGATTATGGTATTAGTGTTCATGACGGTACTACAAAAATAACTTGGATAGGATAGTAGTCTTACAGAAAAGGGCCATAATAACAATTCAGAACCTAAAATACAATGAAACAGCCAAATTTCATTTTCAAAATTTGAACGTCTTCACTCATGCGGTTATTATAGTTATGAAAAAAAATGTTATTTATAAATAAAACATTTACACAACCAGTAAACTAATGCATAATTATAACACTACATGGAACAATTCAATAGTAATGCAACATCACCGTTTAAAAACACATTTCCCACACAGGTAATTACCACAAAGTATTGACACAGAACATGGAAGCAAGAAATTTAATTCACTGCTGAAAAAATCATAGTCAATTTGGCTCCTTATTCAATTTTAGACTTTTTGGAAAATAAAAATTAGTTATAATAGCAAATGGTGAATAAAGAAATTTTGATTTGTTTTATACTTGCCCTATAGCGAAAAACTAACTTAGTTTAGATATAATTTTAAACCTATTAGGTGGATTGATCTTCACTCGATGACCAGCTGAGGATGCCGTACTTACGGTGAAACATGTTCTGAATTTTATACTATTCACACAGGAGCTGTACGACGGAATAAGTAAGTAATTTTCTCTTACAATATAATTTTAGATTGAAAAAGGACTACTTTGTACCAAGAAGAATCTTATGTACCCATTCTTCGCAAAATGATGGAAGATATTCCCTTTCATTGTACATGCTTCTCCATTTAAAAACTGAATTTTGAAATTAACCACATAATTGCTAGAAAGGTTAATTATTATTCACCTGAATTTAAGTTCCCCTTCTACACTGGCTTCTTGCATTCTTTGTGGTATCTTTCCTTGTTCGAGAGTTGCACACAAGTTTAAAAAGTGGTCCAAGTAAACATCCTACAAACAGAGGAAATGACTAGTTGTTGACAAACTATATTATACCTTTTGTTCAACACTTGTAATATATCTTAACCCATCAGTTGTTTTTCTTTTTTTACAGCATCACTCCAAACAGTGGTTTATAAAGTGTTATAATAATCAATTACAACATTGAACACAGTAATGTTTACTTTTTTTTAAATACATATATAGTTTGGTATTTTAAATTTTACATTTTAATGTTAAACACATGAAAATAACTTAATTTGAAATAATTAATTTTTAAATCTAAACAAAATGTTTCTGCATACTGTGTAACATAAACATCTTCTACTTAACAACAAAACAATCTTTTAGGATGATGAAACAGATGACAAATTCAATAAAAAATGAGTTACCTTAAAAAAGACAAGATGGTGTATTAAAGTATAATCCAGTGTTTCTACAATGGCTAATTTTACGACTGGAAAGATCAAAAACTAGTTTCTTTTCCTTCAGTGATATAATGATAGCAATATGATATTTCTAAAATGCTATCAGACAAATTATGACGTATCAATATACCATTTTTTACATTGGTCTCAAACAAATTTGTTACATGACGCTTGTGTTGACACCTCATAAATTATGTACATTAACTAGCCGACTGCCCGTGCTTCGCTACAAGGCGGTTCTCTACGCTTGCTCATCCTTGCCTCCGTTGTTCCCTCTAACCCATCATCTCAATATATAAAAGCTCGGCCTAGAGTAACACCATAGAACAATATTGATCAGTACCCGTGCTTTGATGTTTAGTTTCTGATTTCTAATAATCTTGAAATATAGTGATTGATCCCAAAGAAATGTTTTAAAGAAGCTTATTTAATGGGATCTGGCCATGCCATATAGCAAAAAATTGCTTTTAATTTTACAGTTTAAGACCTTCCATTTAATTTTACAATTTTCTCATTGAAATAAAGTTGTTCTCCTAGATAACAAAGTTTTTTAGTCAAGAAACCCTCCTGAGTCTACTTTAAGAAAGTGCAAAGTAGCATTCTTTGCAAGTAGCATTCTTGTGTAAGAGTTACTGTAAATAACCTTAAACATTATGCAATGAAAACCACTTAGATGGCTACTTTTTATAACTACAGCCTTATTACCCATCTACACCAAAACATGATCCTCTGGGACAAATTTGAGCTTCATAGATTCTGTTGATCTCTAAATAAAGTGATGTCCTTGGAGCAGGCCATGTCTGTATTCAAATGAGTTTTGAAATTTTTCAATTTAAATCAGGTTGTTCTCCTACATAACAACATCTTATGGACGAGAAAAGTCTCAAATCAGATGCTGAAAATGGTAGTAATTTTTCAATATGACCATTTTTTAGCCGCTACAGGCAAAATAGAAAAACAATGGTTTTGACATTCCAAATTTTACACACTAAAACAGATGACATTAAAGAACTAAGAAAAATTTTTCTAAATCCCTTCTTAATGTGTATTTAAAACATACACCAATTATCCTACAAAATGTCAGCCTCAGAGGTTTAGTAGTTTTTGATGTAAAGAAATGAGTAATCAGTGGTATTTGGATATACAGAGGTATCCATTTTAATTGGGCCACTAATGGGGTCAGAAACGACAAAATTTACAGCAAACTTTGAATGGGAAATTTCACCTACATTTTAAGACTAAAGAAGTGAAATATAAACTTAAATATTCAACCACAATTTTCCGATATGGCAACCAACTTTAACATTTATCATGGGAACCTTTACCTTTTACGGTGATAGTAGGTAAAGTACATAATTTTGTGAAGTTTTTATTCTTTGCATTTTTTTGATAAACCTTAATTTTGATTCCAGCTAAAATAATGTCCCTGACATATGGATTCCTATGAATGCTATGGCCTCTTCAGTCTCCTGATTGCTTTGGATATTTTTTTAAGGGGCCATTTTAAAAACAAGCTTTATGAAAATCGTTATGCCTCTGTGGATGAGATGCAGATTAGAATAAAATAATATCAAGAGTGAAGAGACGTACCTTTCTTTGGCTACTGTATGTCTTTACAACGATAGGGGCCATTTCAAACCCTTAATTAAACCCATTAAATAAATGAAATATGATTGTTAGTTTATTTTTGCTGACAATAATTTTAATGCCTCATTTGACCATGTTTACAACCCTAAGCAACGTACATACCTGAGTGTGCACTGAAGATACTGCTTCGATATGAACAGTGAAGATGCCCTTATGATTATCCACCCACTTGATGCCGGGCAAGAGGACGTCAGGCGTGATATAGGAGTAGTTGGGTGGGGGGTGTTCCATCATCACTGGTAACACAAACTCCCCGGCCTGCAACCTGTTGTCTTGATACAACGGCATCCACTAAAGTATACACATACACGAGTATAACAATTATTTAGAAATACTACAAATAATTTTTTTAGATAGAAATGTATTTTTTTCAAAATATAAACAATATTTAAATTGATCTCAGCTGAAGAAGTTGCACATATGTGACCTTGAAATTTATGTTCAGTGAAATTGAATTACTAATTAATTTTTAGTTTGACCCATTTTAGGCCCACTAATCTGATATAATACAATATTTAATAATCTGTTGCAAGAATATAATTTCATTTTATTAGAAGAAATAGGACATCAGCAAACTTAACAAAGAAGGCTCGTGTTTACTACACCACAGTACAAGTAAACAAATTTAATACCACAATCTTTAAATTACCAATAATAAGATTCTGTTAACTTGACTTGTTTAATATTTCCGTGACTGAACAAATAACGGAATATTTACATAAATACGATTTCATTGTAAGTATGTATAAGTATTATATTAATCAATTTATTATATTTCCATTTTCAATAATAGTTATAATTTTGAATTTCAGAACCCAGAACCTCTCCTTAAAATGCAGCTTCTTTATTTTTCCTGTAACAGAAGTTATGAGAAAACTTATACTATGTGAGTGTTGTGAGAAAAAAGGGATTTGCAGTAAACTGCATTAAAAACATGCCTTTGAACTCTAGTAGACATTTAATGAATTGAAACTATTACATTGGATATATTCATATTTGGTGTATGAATCGGAGTCTACATTGAGGGTGTATACAACAACAAAATGCATAACGTTAAAGTAATACAAATATAACTTAAAACAACATTTGTCTATAAATGACAATGAAATCAAACATACCGTGTACCCCACTGGTGTTTCAACGGTGCTTTGCTCAAGTTTCCGTTGGCAACTAATGTGATAAAATGTAAATAGAAGGTGATGCTGG
Organism: Stictocephala bisonia; assembly: GCA_035578905.1. Classification (NCBI taxonomy): domain Eukaryota; kingdom Metazoa; phylum Arthropoda; class Insecta; order Hemiptera; family Membracidae; genus Stictocephala; species Stictocephala bisonia. The sequence continues at coordinate 26,070 of JAQJVL010002274.1, forward strand.
TCATTCAAATTGGCTGGTAGGGCCATCTTTACTTCATCATAAAAATTAGGACACCTAAAACAACCAATAGGCATATTAAAGCAACATTTATTAAAGATTAACAAAACACAGGCAACCAAAACTTGTGTAGCAACTAAATAAGGTGGAATTGCATATGTATGTACACTATCATTATGATGCTCATCAACAGGATTTACCCTCTTAAAAGTTTGAAGGAAACAAGTTTTGGACTAGGGAACAAGGAGGTACGTTACTACTAATTTTATATTAATTACAAACTAAAATAAATATTTATTACTACACTGTCTAAATGATCAATTCACAGTGTAAAGAGGAAAAATAAATATTTAGCCCCTTCCAGGTTAGCTTCGTTTCTATTAAACTCTAAATAGGTAAGTCATAGAATTTCTTAAAACACAAATAAGTATATTTGTAACGATGTTTTACTAAAATCTTAAATCTATAGCAAATGCCTTAGTGAAAAACAGCACCAGTGACATTGAAATGTTGCGTAACGTGATTTTGTGTGTTTACATGTTGTCCTATGTGAAAGGTTTGTGGAATTGTCAACTCAAGTAAGTTTGCTTAACATATCTCTCATATTATATTTTTACACTTTGTAATTTGTCATTAATTTTCTGAAAAATCATTCAAACAGATGAAAGAGTTTTTTTTCTATTTCTAACAGAAGAAGAACTAAAGAGTTTTCTAAGAGAAGTACTAGATAGTTCTTAATGGTTAAAATATAACAATTTATCTAAAACTTTCTTGCCGAAAATCTTACCCAGTTAACCTTAAAATATTGCCATCCAAGCACTAAGTTTTTTGTTGATAGAACTCGAACGTCACCCTTTCAGTCACCCACTCTCTCATAAATGTACGGTAATACTGCCCCTCCCACCCTAAGAGGGTAGATCGTACAGTGGTATTGATCTACCCACCCTCCGATACAATGACTAAGGTCAACTGGGTTTTACGCCTTTGTCCTACCTTCCAGGAGTTTACTGTTTCAGGTGCAATCGACCCCACGTGTGTGACTTGGTCCTGAAATATTTTATACACAAGTTTATTTATTTTATTATATATTTTGTTTCTTGTTTCTCTTTAGTTGTTGTTTGTACTTGGACATTTTAATACTATTTGCATGATAAATATTGTGTTTATTTTAACATTAATGTATTTACTTTTGTGAATAATGGGCACTTTTACATGATTTGAAGAAAGAATACAAAATCTGTTTGATACTGTAGATATTGACTATGATCTATGTGACAGCAGTCTTATGTACTGGAAAAATAGTTCAGTATAATAACAGCAGTGACATCCAAGATGTGACAACGATGAGGGCCAAGTACTTGCCAGTGAACACGAAACTATCTCAGAACAAGAAGCATAAATTGATATTGAAAAGAGCATAATATGGCATTATCCAGATGAGTGAATATATTTTTCAGAAGTATTGGAAAATGGAAAAAGTACCCACCCTCACAAAATGTAAGGATCAGGTCAGTAAACACTCAGTAACTCGAATAGTTATAATGTCAAATTATAATGGAAACTATTCACGATTCCTGGATGCTAATCTTAATAACAGAGATGAAATGAGGGCTTTGCTTGGACTTTTTTACTTTTTGGGTGTGATGAGATACAACCATCTGACACAAAATAACTATGGTGTAAAGACGGAAGTGGAGTTGAAATTGTTCATGCAACAACGGGTATAAAAAACAGGTTTCCTTTTATACTGAGATGCACCAGATTTTACAATATAAATACTTATGAAGAAAGAAGGAGACTTGACAAGCTGGCTCTCATACGACATTTATTTCAGTACACAGTTTCAAAATGCACAAACACCATAAGAGTACATTACAATAGATGAATCTACACATTTTATCTGTTATAAATAAGGCTTATAGAAACTTAGGGTTTATTACTAGGCAGTCTCATAATTTTCATTCAATTTCAACTTTAAAATCATTGCATGTATCACTTGTTAGGTCTAATTTGGAATTTGCTAGTATAGTATGGAATCCTTTTTTCGCTGTTCATATTAATTCAATTGAAAAAGTACAGAAAAAGTTTTTGCGCTATTTATATTTTAAAGAAACTGGTCACTTTACTTTTGATATATCATATAATCAGCTTTTAAGTATTTTTGAAATGGAAAGTCTGGAGAAAAGGAGAAAATTGGCACATTTACTGTTTCTTTTTAAATTGTTGAAAGGTGAAATAATGGATTCATTTTGTCTGTCTAAAATTAATTTTTATGCTCCAACATTTTATAATAGGTCAAGAAATTTGTTTAATATTGATTTTTCGCGCACGAGAGTACAGTTTTCATCACCTTTAAACACAATGATGAGATTATATAACTCCTTGTCAGGAGAAGTTGATATATTTGCAAATAATATTTACCAGTACAAAAGATACTGCCAAAGGGGTTTAAATTGATATAGCTTGGACCAATCAATTGAAATTAATTATATACAGTATATGTATATAGATAAAGTTTTTTAACTTCTGGTCAACCTAAATAAAAAAAAATAAAAAAAAAAATAAAAGAGAAAAGCATATTATTTTTCACTTATATCCTCTCGCTACTATGGAGCCTAGTTATTGTTAATAGAGTTTCTTGTTGTTGATTATTATTGATATTTATAATTATTTATTATCACTGTTATTGTTATGCTATTTATTATTTATTTGTTTGCTTGAGTTAATAGTGTTGATTATTGTTAATATTTATAATTATTTATTATCACTGTTATTGTTATGCTATTTATTATTTATTTGTTTGCTTGAGTTAACCCTTTCCACTCCAATTACTGGGAACCCAGTTTCCCTATCAGCTCCATTTACTTTTAAGCAAAGATTGCCTACTACATTTGTTCAGTGGGAAAAACATATATCTGATAGTTCCAAAAAGCTTATGTATTTTTTCTTTGTTTCTTCTATGACTAAAGTATAGATTAATATAAAATAAAACATATGTTTTTATTTTCAAAATTTTTTAATTATATATATTCATTGGAACAAAATTGAATTTTTAACAAAAAAACGGATTCAAGAAGAATTTTTGAAAAATTTTAAATAGGAAGAATAGTATTTGATGTTTGTTTTTTGTTGTTTGTATCCTTACAAACAAAAAAAATTCATTTTCAAATATTTTGGACTAAATTATACATAAAAAAATATATATAATTCTAAAACCGAATTTTTTTGAAAAACAACATTTTTATCAAAAAAATTATTTTCACTGCAACTAGTAAACAATTGCTCCGTAAATTTTATTTTATTGCTTAGCAACAGTCAAAATGTACATAATTTAGACCAAATTTGTAAGTAAAGCTTTTTTCAATAATTCAAAACATGTTATCAGCTAAAAATATAAACAGACAAAATCTAATAGCCTACTTGCAACGCTCTTTTATTCGACAGGAATCATCATCGTAAAATAAAAATATTATGAATAAACAGTAAAACAACAACGATAACCTAGCAACAACAATGCGTTTTATAAGCTCATTACGAACGATAACATATGACGGAACAAAGTGAGTGCAGATAGCTGTTGCAGTCAGCCAGCTGTTTACGGAGCAGCCACAGACGACAAACATTACATTTCATGAGGTTTGTTTACCGATACTAAACTCAAACGGTTCCGAAAAAATTCTACAGGTAGCAGCACATATCAAACAAAAACCCTAGCGGTCAATAATGTAACTACGTCAGTCTAAATACAATCATAGATTGTTTTTATAGAGACGTCGGGCCCGGCCCGACATTGGAGTTAGTGCGGTAAGTTGCGTGGCGGGGCTGCCCCGCCACTTGAGTGGAAAGGGTTAATAGTGTTGATTTTTGTTAATATTTATAATTATTTATTATCACTGTTATTGTTATGCTATTTATTATTTATTTGTTTGCTTGAGTTAATAGTGTTGATTATGTATGTGGCACTGGACTGGACATGAAATCGTGGACTTTAAATTAATTGCATGTCTTCTTTCATTGAACATGCACAGTGTAATTGGGTAAATGTAAAATAAATAAATAAATAAATGAAACTTCAGCCCTTTTGAGGAAAATGTCCATTTCAAAAATATATATTAAAAAACTAAACAGACACGTTGGTGTAAAAATCTTTGGTCTAGCAGATTCACGTGTTTTTTACACCTATAACAAGGAGGTTTATTGTGGGAAGCAACCCGAAGGCCTATATCAAGTTGCTAGGTTGTTGGAGGAACACAAACTAACTATTATAGGAATAGTGAGGAAGGTTCATAAGAAAAGGAAGAGAGCGATATTCAAGTTTATTTGGTTATAGTAAAAACATTGTTTCCTATGCATCAAGTCCAAATAACGTAAAATTCTTGACTCAACTATGTACCATGGAAGCAAAATAGATGAATAAACTAGTGATTTAAAAAAAGTCATAAATAAATATATACCACAACAGGAACATGGGTGGAATTGATGTTGTTGAAAATATTTGCAGAAAATACACAGTATCAAGAAAATGAATTGTCCGTTGACCGCATTCTTTGTTCATCTGATCATTATTGCTATTGATGTCCTAATATTAAAAAAGTACAACAGGTTACATGAAACACCTATTATGAGTAGAGTATTTTGGAGCAGTTGCCAATAGAACTAACAAAGCCTCAAATGTAATCAAGGTGTTTACTTTAAGGTCTAACTATTCATGTGAAAGAAAAAGTAAGGCGGTTCAATAACATTCCAGAAGAAACCCAAGGAAACAGGCAAAGAAGAGAGAAAGTAAGATGTGAAGATTTTCTCTGTGGCAAAGACAGGAAGACCAAACATCATGCTTCAACTGCAACAAACTACTTTGCAAGAAGCACAGCAACAAGTCCTGCAACGAGTGTATTCCAGAATAGAAGATGTTTACTGTTCATCCGGAGAGACCATGACCGTTCTGTTTCTGGACTCAGTACCAGTAATTTTCGGCAATATTCTGTGTCATTTAAATGCCAAACTTTGTATGCATAACTATCCTAAGAGTTAAAAAAATTAAATTTTCTTCATTGTTTATCAATGTTATCTATTATTTCAACAACATCACTAATATTTTTATAGGGTATATAATAAAAAAACTTTATATCAATATTAAGTTATAATATTGACTTTTATTTTAGGTTAATAAAGTGTACAGATAAAAATTATCATTAAACTTCCCTTATATATATATATATATATATATATATATATATATATATATATATATATATATTTAAGATGTAATACAATTAAAAACTGAGTACCCTTTAATATTTTTTATTAAAATTGATTAAACACAACATGTTTCAACTTTATTGTCATTTTCAAGTGTAAATAAAATTAATTACACTTGAAAATGACAATAAAGTTGAAACATGTTGTGTTTAATCAATTTTAATAAAAAATATTAAAGGGTACTCAGTTTTTAATTTTATTACATGCTAAAAATACGTAAGTAGCCCTAATTATATATATATATATATATATATATATATATATATATATATATATGTATATCCCTAATATAAATGTAATTTTAAAACCAAAACTCTTTTTTTCAAAAATTTATTTTTCTTTTTAATTTAATTTTGTAATCCTAACAAACGAGATAAATTTATTGTACTAATTACAAATATTCTCTCAGAATAACAAAAATTAGCTAGTTTACGAATAAATATAGGAGGTTTATTCCACCCCGCGAGTGTTTTTGTCTTAAAAATTGGCGTGTGTGTGCCTGAGCATTATAAAAATAACATAAGAGGGTCAATTTATCTACGTTCAAACTTAAAACTACCACATTAACACATTGTGTGCGGGTAACACGCACGCGGGTGATAGCAGTGCTTGTGCGCGCAGCAGATCGGTCGCCGGCGGTGGACGGATCAATACTGGCTTGTAGGCTTCAGTGTCGCCTAGCCCTTTGGCTTTGGGGTGTGTCTGCAGGTGACTGTGGAGTGAACATGTCCAATTGTTGCTCCTGTACTTTTCACAGTTTTAACTAGTATATTAACATTTTTAAAGTATATTTTTATATAAAAGTGTGTGTTAACATTTGAGGATTTTTTGTGAGTAATTTTTATTATTTTAAACTGAGAAGATATTATATTTTTTTGTTAATTTTACTCAATAAATTCAAAGTAATTCTTGTAAGATTGGAATAGGTTGGAAGGATAGCTGCCTGATGAGAAGAGATCTGATAAGGAAGTTGACCTTGGACCTAGTCTTGTTTACATTCTTATTAGGAATAACAATCCATAGCAGTTGTTCATTGAGCCTTATATTTATTAAAGTTTTGCCTTTCTAAACTGTACAAATTTTATTATTCTTATAAATTGTTATTTTACTATTATGAACAATTTTTAGTTGATTCGCTAAACTTTATATTAAGTTTATATTTCTTGGTCATTATTTTACTGCAGTACAAATATACATATATATTTTAAATAGGTTCATCTCAAAATAATAGTACATACAAAAAAACCATTATTCAAGGGTGGATTCAGGAAGAAATTGTTCGCAAAAGTGGTATTAGTAAAGGCAGAATTGATGTCAAAGTCACATCACCAGGTGGAAAGGTTTGTCGATCAAGAAAAGAACTTCTTGAGTATTTTGAAGCAAAAAATGTTAAACTTGATATTGAAGACTTTTTTATTGGTAAAAAAAAGAAGATTGACAAGATCTCACAAACAATCTTAAACAACTCACCTACAGCTGAGATATGTAGTACAAACTTAAGATCCAGCTCAGGTGATAACAATATCAACCAACTTTCATCACCAGTCACTCCATTAAGCCTACCTAAGTCTAACGAACCTGTAAACACACTTACAGAAAAATCTCCTTCAGCTGTAAAATCTACTGTTCCCGTTCAAATACAAACTAATTTTAAATTAACAAAAAAACTTATGGTTGCAAACGACTTATTAAGTACTAACTGGCTTTCAGATGAGACAATTCAGCCCTATTTTGAATTGCTGAATGACAGGTTCCTAACTTAAAAATCTTGTGTAATAATTAACCCATTAATTGTTCATGCTGTTAAAAACTTTAACGACTTCCATTTCCTAATTGACCCATTACAAGTAAAAAACAACGTTGTTATAATGCCGATAAATGACTCTGAGGAGCTAAGCAAGGAGGACAGCGGATCTCATTGGAGTATCTTGATTTTCGACAAAACCCCTAATAAATTTTTTATTATTTTGACTCCTACAATAACTATAATTTGCCTTCTGCAAAAAAAGTTGCACAGAGAATGTCAGAATATCTAGGTGGTGATACATCTTCAGCCTGCTTTTTGCCTTTAAAATGCCCCCAGCAGCTTAATAACTATGACTGCATGGTGTTTATTCCTGCTGGATTGTGGAATCATTGGTGCATGACATAGTCACTATTGGATCTCTCGACATTACATTTCTTCAGGATGTGAAACTTTCAGAGGCTGAAGCAATAAAAAAACGCTCACTACTCGCATACATTTTGAACAATTTTGCCACACTAAACAAGGACTTGATTTATGACTTAAGGGTCAAAAAGTATGGTAAAACCCCTGTACCTACAACAAGAACATATTGTGAAATAAATAAACCCACTGTAAATCAAAAGACATGGACTCAAATAAAATCTAAAACAAAAAACCACATACACTATGAACCTGCTATATTAACATCTAACAGGTTTGATGTTTTTCAAAACCTTCAAGACAATTCCCTTTTAACTAACGGTTGTGAGCAGCCGACCGTATCAGAAGCGACACATTCAATTTTGAAATCAAAAACCAATGAAACTGTGGTGAGGGAACTTAAACAGAAACGAAGAACACAGACACTCGGATACAGAAATAAAAGTAGAAGAATTAATAAAAATGGTACAAATAACACAACAGATACATGCCCAAAGATGAATCTAACTTACTGTGCGGACAGTCAGGGCAAACATGTCGCTGGTAAAATTGAATCACTTAGCTCAAAAAAAAATTAATGCATTTGGCTACGTGAGAGCAAATATCTTTCTTTTGCAGGTTGTGGATTCAGCCACTATAGAGGAGAAGAACCCTTTGGTCATTCTGGGTGGTACAAATGACAGTCTCACAAGGAATCTTAGTGATATATACAGAAATCTAGAAAGCAAACTTACTGCAATCAGCAAAAACAGACCAGTTTTCATTTCAACGATACCAACTAGACATGACAGGCCTTTTAAACACTGATAATTTAGATCTATTGACAGTAAACAGCTACATCAGGGAACTAACAGCGAGGATTGAGAATGTGTATCTGATAGATGTGAAAATTCTTAAAAGGTATCACTACACGAAACATGGAATTCATCTTAATGACCTTGGCAAGACAGAGTGGGCTCACTTAATTATTGAAACATGGAATTCATCTTAGTGACCTTGGCAAGACAGAGTGGGCTCACTTAATCATTAATGCCTTGAAAAGATGGTATATTACATGTGAACGTCCAGTGTCAGGAAATACTGTTGTTTCTCCTCCAAAACAAATTGTGAATTCTTGTATACTGACCAAACAAAACCCTTTTTTGACAAATTCTAATACAGGCTACAAGTTACATAATATTACAATAAAACAGGCAGATATGAGGCACATCATCAACCAGTACAGAAAAAATTCAGATGTTGCCTTTGCTCACTGTGTTTCGGCCGATTTCAATCATGATAAAAATATGAGTAAAGGAGTAGCCGTGGTATTCAAACAGTTATTCGGGAAGCCAGCCGCTGTGGACTACTGTAACTCAAACTTAACTTTACAAAGGATAAACCAAGGAGCAACTGTATACAGTTTGGTTACCAAAGCAAAATACTTTCAAAAGCCAAGTGAAGGCAACTTTACTATGTATAACACAGCTTTTGACCAACTAACACAAGATTTCAAAAAACAACATTTAAAACCCCTTATCTGTTCCCCAATGGGATGCTCAAGAGATCTTATTGCACCTTGTCATTTTGCAAAAAAATCTTGTAAAGTTTCAAAGATCCACTGGAGCCTCAATCATCGTAGTCACCTTCGAAGAGAACAGTAGGAGGACTCCAAGAAATGGCCTTCCACACCCAGTGTTCTTGGACTGCCTTCACAAAGCAATTGCCACAGAAGTTTCCCACGCAAGAAGCTCCACTTCACCTGTTCCAGTAGTTACAACTGACTGACTGACTGACTGAATTTTGCAACTTACCTTTGAGACCTGCTTCACCTCTGCTCGTTCCTGGTCTTGACTATAGTGAAGAGGTTCAGTGCAATATGAAGGAGCAGAGTAATTTGTTAGAGTGTCAGTTCACCAACAGTCCATCATGTTCTATTAATAAGATTTCCTCAGAACAACCTGATCCCTGTCATTCTACCACCCCTGCCTCTGCACTTTCCTCCCCTGCCACTGGAAAATCTCCTTTAAACTTTTCACTGTTACAAACACCACCACCAGGGTAGTAGTGCCTAATTATACTCCAATAATCAATAGCAAACTAGATAAATTAAAAAATAACAATTCTTATTGGTTTATGCATTTAAATATTCAAGGAGGCATTGTATCTAAACTGACCGATCTTAATTTATTTCTTAATGAGTCAAATGTAGAAATTATATGTTTAGTAAAGCACTGGCTTAAGCCTGATCAAGTTGGTATTCTTAGCAGATTGGATGGGTTTAATTTAGCTGCTTTTTACTGTAGGCAACAGGGTAAACATGGAGGGGCATGTATCCTGCTCCTCAAAATTAACAGCTATTGAAAGAACCGATTTAAATTCATATTTTGAGGATTTTGTTTTTGAAGGGTGTTGTATAGAAGTACCAAGTTTGAAGCTAGTTGTTGTTTCAATTTACCGTATACCTGATTCAAATAATTTTCATTTTTTTATTAAAAAGTTAGAACAATTTTTAAATTTATTAAAGAAAGAAACTAAGAAGAAATCTGTATACCTGTCTGGAGATTTTAACGTTGATGTATTGGAAACTTGCAAACTTAAAGCTCAGAAAGTTGCTTTTATTAATCTTCTATTACATTTTGGCTATTTCTATTATTCTGAAAAACCTACAAGAATCACACCCACTTCAAAAACTTGTATAGATAACATTGCAGTACACAAAGGTAGCTGTACTCCGGTATACCTCAACATTGAGTTAGGTATGTCCGATCATAGGGCTTTATTTATTAAAACTGAGAAAAATCCACGGAAAGGAAATCGTAAAACCTTTAGCATAACTCCAAAAAAGATAATTTTTTCTGAAAATAACATTAACAACTTTGCTAAATCATTAAAAGATTCATGGAATGTCTTCCATAAAAATGATGTGCAAGAAAATTTTAATAATTTGTTGCAAAACTACAACTATATTTTCAGTCTTGTTTCCCTTTAAAATCTTCAAAAATGAAGAGAAGTAATACTGATATCTGTAAGAAGAATTGGGTTACTCTAGGTATCAGAACATCTAGTGTTAGGAAACGGGAACTCAGTAAAATAGCAAAACACAGTACTGATCAAGATTTTATTAACTATTTTAAAAGATATAGGAAGGTTTTTAAATATGTTTGTAATTTGGCCAGGAGAAACGCCCTTTGTAATTTTATTCATAAATCTGATGACAAAAGTAAAGCTGTATGGGCAGTTGTAAACTCGGAGCTTGGACGTGAAAAAAAATAAACAAAATTTTTGCAATATTAATGATCAGGATTTTATTATTTCTGATGGTTTGAAGATAGCAGAATACTTCAATAAGAAATTTACGGATGTCAACTTGGCACAGTTTAATAAATCTGTTGCACATAGTCTCATAAATAATTTCAATTTAGAAAATAACATACCTTCTTTTGAATTTCAACTGATAACAAAACAAAAAACTATTGACGCTATTTCATCATTAAAAAATAAAATGTCAGCAGGATGGGATGAAATTCCAGTTAAGCTGCTTAAAAGAACAAGGGATATTGTCGCTGGTCCTTTAACTTTGATAATAAATCAATCTTTCCAGAGTGGGATTTTTCCATACCAGCTAAAATATGTTGAAATCAAACCACTTTTTAAAAAGGGCAGTAAAACTGATCCCGATAATCATCGCCCAATATCAATTTTACCAGCCTTTTCTAAAGTTTTTGAAAAAATAGCTTCAGAACAATTGTATTCTTTCTTTGAGAGCAACAACATTTTTGTGGGGGAACAATATGGTTTTAGATCTAGGCAAAGCACGGTTCATGCCCTGTCTGACTTTCTATGGGAAGTCAACCACGGCTTGGACAGGTCACAGAAGGTAGCTGGTCTATTCTGTGATTTGTCCAAAGCATTTGACTGTGTGGTTCATGAAATTCTATTTTTAAACTTAAATTTATAATCTCTCTCAAATTTCTTTAAAATGGATAAAATCATATTTAGTGGATCGGTTTCATAGAACAGTCGTTTTCAAAAATAATACTCACTACTTTTCTAATTGGAATAAACAATATTTGGGTGTGCCCCAGGAATCAATAATGGGACCACTTTTGTTTTTAATTTACATTAATGATTTGCCTTTCAATCTGAATTCAAAATTGATTCTTTATGCTGACGACACAACAGCCATATTAAAAGCAAACAGTCCAACTCATTTACAAAATTCAATAAATTGTGCGTTTGAAGAGCTAAATCATTGGTTCACTGCAAATGGTTTAAAAATAAACTGCTCTAAAACTCAAATAATTAATTTTAAAACCAATCAAAATACGGAAAATTTTGAGTTATTGATCAATTTCGATGGACAAATTGTGGATCAGGTAAACACAACAACATTTTTGGGTATCCAAGTGCAAAACAATTTAAAATGGGATGCATACATAGACATTTTGTCTAAAAGACTAAATACAGTCTGTTTTCAAATGACAGTTTTGCAAAATGTCACTGACTTAAAAACTAAAATTATTGTATATTATGCTTTATTTATCTCCATTGCTCAATATGGTATAGAATTTTGGGGTAACTCCTCCAATGCTGAATCAATTTTTAAAATACAGAAAAAAATTCTTAGAATTATGACTTTCTCAAACTACCGTTGCTCATGTAAAGAAATATTTAAAGATCTAAAATTATTAACTTTGCCATCACTTTATATTTTACAATGTCTGTTGTTTATAAAAAGAAATTTAAATTTTTTCATGACTGAAAACCATCAACACAAATATTTAACTAGGTATCGAAATGATTTCCAACTGCCCATCCACAGATTAACTTCACTAGAAAACTACCACAGTACATAGGCAAAAAAATGTATAATAAATTACCAAATACTTTGAAAGCAATTGAGAGTTGAAATTTTTAAAAGAGATATTACTGAATTACTCATAAGCAAAGCCTACTATAATATTAATGATTTTTTTAAATGATGTATTTTAATTATTTTCAACAATATTTGTATATGTAGTTATTAGGTTGTAGTTTTTTACTTGTAATGTTGACAATTTCACCTGTTTCTCCAGCTATGCTGGTTCATGTAAACATTTTGTGAAAAATAAAGATTGTCTATTGTCTTAGAAGGGTCGGATTTGCGCCGCATTATAGCCTGTTTCTCGCGTCACATTTCCTTGTTCTTCGTTCGTGGATCGCGCCATTTTGAGCCAGTTGGCGGGGGTTAGCGTGCCTGCGTGCGCAGCGGATCTGTTGCCGGCGGTTGACGGAGCAATGCTTGTTTGTGGAATTCAGTGTGGTCTAGCCACTTGCCTTATAACGGTCGGATTTGCGCTGCATTGTTGCCTGTGTCTCGCATCACGTTTCGGTGTTCGCCGTTCGTGGATCGCGCCATTTTGAGCCAGTTGGCTTGCATTGAAGTTTTACCATTTTATTTTTGTGTATAATAGTGAAACATTAGTATCGTGTTGTGTTATATTGTATTGTGATTTATGTTATATTGTAAATATATTTGTATAGTGCGTTTTATTCTTTTCTGCAATGTTTCAACCAACTCCTGGGCCATCTTCGGCTCCTGACTTTGTCTATGAACCTGCCGACAGTGATGGTGAAGTTGATGACCCAATCCAACATCAGATGATGGGAAATGCTTCAGATGACTCTGATGATTCTGATATCGGAAATGATACTCCTGTATGGCGAGTTGTGTTTATAACTATTGTCACTGTTCTAATTGCGGCAGGCGTCTCGTGGTGCGCATGGGTTTCGTTGCAATGTGCGGCTTGGTCACCGGCGGACGATCACTTCGGAAGCCCTGATCTACCAGAATTGAGGCCATAAACTGGATTTGGTGTATCAACCCTGTTTCCTGACTATATAAGGTATTGTTTTGGTACAAAATATTATTTTAGTATCTGACATGTTTTTAACTTATTTTTTCAGCATCGAATGTGTTAACTGCATGAAGCTTGGTTTAACTTGGAATCTTTGTCAAGTGTTAGGTGTGCAAATAGTAGTTTTAAGACATAATTTCGAGTTCGAGTTTTTTTTTAATCGAGTATTTAACCCTTAATTTTCAAAAATCAAAACACTGAAATGAAGTAAGCAATACATTCTAACACTATTTATTTAGTTCGCTGAATAATTAATAAAGTTTGGAAAATTGTTTTAAAATCTATGAAATGATTGTATCAGTGATTAAATATAAATATTCATAAAAATATATGTTAAATAAACTGTAAAATATTTGTCATAACTTATAAAAAATTGACCTAAAATAAACTCAGAGTAAACATTTAAAATACTGAAATTAGATAAAAGTTGCAATCTGGCGCTAAAAAGATATAATAATCTTACCACTAACTCTACTGCTGAAAGTTGATCTATAAACTTTAATCAAATCAAACTAACAAACTTAAATTAATTTTCTTAATATATAAAGAATACAGCAATAGAAGTGGAAAGAGATTGGTCTCATCACTAACATCCATTTTATTTTATTTTTATTATATTTCCCACGGTACTTTGCATAAAAATGTTTACGAGTTTAAAAAGTTCACAAAACTATTAATGTGTAATGCTTTTGTTCAATTTAAAGTTAAACCTAATAATCCATAAAACAGTAGCTAAACAATAATGTGTTCTATTTCAGGTAACCTCAATTTCACCATTGACTATAATGTTTTGTTTCCACTAACAGAAACAAAATAATTCATTGTCAATACAATACTAACTAGGGATAACAACTGCCAACTGGTCAAGGTTAACCTTGTTTTCGTAATCATCGTACTATTCATACTTCCATATGTCAAGTTGAGTTGTCAAGAGATTGGCGTTATTTAACGAAACAGGATAAATAACATAGTTACAGCAATGTAACCTTTATAGATTTAACAGGTTTATTTTATTTTATTTTTTATTTTATTTTATTTGCATGCTTTAGAACAGTTTACAAAACCAATTACACTAAAGCTGTTCAGTTTATTCTTAAAGTTCATGCTGGGGTTTCTTGAGCTCACTTCATGCACATAATATAAACCATAATATTACTCTTATTAATAGATAAGTTAAATAAATATCTAAAAATATTACCAACAGTAACATGCTTTAACCTAAAAGTAATAATAAATACAATAATATAATAAATAACAAATGAGAAATATAGCCTACTCTGAAGATTCATAACAGCAACTTAATATTGTATAAATTAGTGACTGATCATTTCTAATAACCAAATGCAAACAGTAATAAATACAATTTAACCTTAACAACATTTAAGCGCGCATACATATATATATATATATGAAAAACAAAAACAAATAAATAAATAATAATAATAAATAATAATCCAGTAAAAATGGTGATCAACATACATCAGATAACAAGATTATTTTACAACAAGGTATAAAAGTAAAAATAGTTATACATTTAATAAACTCAACGCTGTTAGGCATTTTGATTTTAAAATGTTTGGAGGGTCAAAAAATATATCAATTTCCTGCTCACTAGAGATTAGTAAATTGTAAGCTCTCATGAACTGAAAAAGAGGGGAAAAAGCATGAGAGGCTGTGCGGCAGTATGGGAGAGTGAAAAGAAGTTTATTTCTACTTCGGAAGGTAGGCACACGGATAGACAGACCGGCCAAGCAAGCGGCATCATCCACCTCACCTCCGACCAGTCTGCACAGAAATACCAGACCCATGAGTGTTCTCCTCAGAGCCAGCTCCCGAAACCCAAACATCACTAGCAAATCACGATATGGAACCACATAAGTGTAAACATTACAGCATTTGTAAAATAAAAACCTTAAAAATCGCTTTTGAACTCTTTCGAGTGCATCTCGGTAAGTTACGTGAAAAGGGTTCCAAATGACCGCTCCACTCTCCAACCTTGACCTGACCAAAGAGTAGTACAGGTTAACTACGGTTTGAATATTTCTAAAATTAACACTTTGTCTAAAGATCAATCCCATCATTTTACTACTTACAGCTATACATGACTCAACATGAGGATTAAAAGACAATGTATTAGTCATATGAACTCCTAAATCTTTAATCTGATTCACTCTAGTTATTGCAGTTCCATTTAGGAAATAGTCTATTTCCATATAATCTTGAGCTCTTGTAAAAGTCATCAACTGACATTTTGTGACATTAAAAGACATTTTATTATTGATACTCCATTCTAAAACATTGTCTAAGTCTTGTTGCAAACTAATTGTATCCACAGGGCTCCTAATATGTTTAAATAATTTTAAATCGTCCGCAAATAGTAGGGCCTTTGACGATAAGATACAATCACTTAAATCATTGATTAAAATAGTGAACAAACAAGGCCCCAAATTCGAGCCCTGCAGCACACCGGACTGAACATTAAATGTAGTTGATGAAATTCCGTTGTAAAAAACAAATTGTCTTCTATTCATAATGTATGATTTAAAGAAATACAACAGATTATTTAAAATTCCGTAAAAATGTAGCTTGTTTAACAAAATTGAATGGTCTACTTTGTCAAACGCCTTGGCCAGGTCAAGAAATAAAGCATCAGTTTGGGTCCCAGAATCCAGCCCTGAGGAAATATAATTAATGAAATTAAGTAAGTTTGTGTTGACTGATCTTCCGGGAATAAATCCGTGTTGACAATCAGAAACATATTTTTTAAAGTGACCAAATAAATGTTTATGTATAATCATCTCGAATATTTTAGCAGGTATCGATAAAACCGCCACTGGCCTATAGTTAATTATTTGATCTTTCTTACCATTTTTGAAAATAGGCGTCACTTTAGTAATTTTCCATTTTTCAGGAAATATATTTAATGTTAAACTTAAATTAAATAAAAATGTTAGGGGCTTAGTTATAATTCAGAACATCCTTTAACCAAGTACTGTGGGAGCAAATCAGGACCAGTGGTACGTTTGGATTTTAACTTTTTAATTGCATCATGTACATCCCGACAGCAAGGGCGAGGCAGTGTGAGACAGGACACGCCGGCCCGACACGGCCCCTCCACCGCGCGCGCGCTCCACACTAGGCTCACTCATGTAGCGAGTGAGCTAGTGTAATTCGTACACCGAGCTAAAGTAATCTGCAAATGCATTCGCCACCGCTGCTCCGCTATCATGTTTAACACCATTGTATTCCATAACATAACTTCGGTTTTTATCGGTCTTTCTATCTTTAATAAAATTCCAAAATTTACTACTATCTAGATGTAAAATTTTTTCCAGATTGTGCGTATAATTTCTATATGCTGTATTTATTTCATTTTTTACTAAAGTTCGTTGTGTTTTAAATAAGTTATTTGTATAGCACCAGATTTTTTCCACCGTTTTCTCAATTTTTCTTTAAGTTTCAAATTAGATATTATTGAGGGTGTAAACCAGAAAGAGTATTTAGATTTTTTATTTTTCCTCAAAGGACAAGATTGGTCAAGGATTCTATAAATTTGGCTGTAGAAATAATCGACAGCTTGATCAATATTTGAAATGTTGTATAAATTGGCCCAGTCAATCGCAGATAATTCTTGATATATTTGGAGGAAGTTTGCTCTACGGTAACTATATCCAGCTGGCTGAGTTGACCTTGACCTACAAGATAACGGAGCAGCGACAACAACACTCACCTCCAGGGCTGGGTGATAAGGGTCTTCCCCCACCAACCTCTCCTCACTTCTCGATACCGCCGCTTCATCTATATCGGAAATTATTAAATCCAAAGTCTTATTTTGAAAGTTTCGAATGTCGTTTTTCAAATTAAAATTATGCAGATTTAAAAATACAGATAATTCTTTACACAGCTTATCGCCGTCATTTAAGTTGTAATTTTGGCCAAAAACTGATAAATTAAAATCACCTAAAATCAGGGTTTGACAATTAGTTGACAGTTTTAGCTGTATAAACAGGTCAAAAAACGTTTGGTAAATTCCCAGAGGTGACCTCGGCCTAAAATAAACCACACAAACGTAGATATTTACACGAATGTAGTAGGTTACATGAAATACCCTGTTATTTTTGTAACTCCCAGTCATGATAAGGTTATAACGAACTTTGTATAACTGTAATTCATAGTGGTAATAAGGAATAGATATAGCGCACTGAGAAGTAAACGGAACTGTAACTGAACTACGAATGAAACTTAAGACTCCTGCACGTTATAGTTAAATTATCGATAACAGAACGAACTTTGAGCAGTAACTCTGTAACGTCAAGCAAAGCCGCAACGCCCGTAACTCATTATAGTAACATAACAAATTAGGCATAACATCAACTTCATAACCTTTGGTAATTTGGAACGTTATCTAGACCAGCCGTAACGAGAGTTAAGTAATGTCAGTTAAGTAAAACGAAAGTTAAGTAAAACGAGCCGTTAAGTAATGTCAGGCCATAACTGTCTGGAAGAATAACTGTCTGGAACGTCAATGGCAACGCGTCAAGAGTAACAAGTTACAAAAATAACAGATTATTATAACACGTTGCCAGAACATACGAGAATTACATAACAGGTTATCGAAAAAGTAACTATAATTCTTATCTCTAGTGTAAACGTCAACAAAAACTCAAAACAAAATAGATAACAAATCGAATCAACGGCTAGCAGTACATTTTATATTGGGACTTGTCGAGTCGGCGATGTACTGGTAATAGCTACATTAATCATTATTACATTATTTTATTAGTCCAGAATGAAATTATTCCGGGCATTCTATCTCAAATTATTATAGCTTTTCAATTTCAATAGTTTACGTTCAATTCGTAGTTTCTTTTACAGATGGAACGCGATTTAATTAAATCTGTTCAAATTGCCAGTCTTAAAATAGTTTGTTTTAGTCATGAACTTTTAAAGGTTGAACCTGAAATAAATGCAACTGTCAATTTCAAATGTTGATAAAAGTTACGTAACAAAGTTTTAAACGTTTCAATAACTCATTCTTTGTGTGATAACGCTCTGATCAGTTATCATGTTTAACTAGTGATGGCTATTTTGAACAGCTTATTAGGACATGACTTCTTTGTAAATAACGAGAATACTTTTCGCCATAATCGCAATGGCCGTAAGATCGAGACTGGTGTGTGTGAATCACAAATCTGAATATATCGCGAGAGCATCTCCAGTTACGAATACCAATATTATGATCATAGTTGCATACATAAAATACATATCTTTATAATCTATTATACAAATGGGACTTTTGTCTTGATTGTAGCGTTTTACGCTCAAAGATATGGAGCGTAAAACTCGAGTCGATTTTTTTGAGTTTTTTAAAATCTCGAGTCGAGTTTGATCTTTTTAAAACTTGAATTTCAAGGTACTCGAACACTCCTAGTAATTTACACTTAGTTTGTGTTTAGATGTGTAAATTGTGATGTGACATTGATTATATGATTGAGCATCTATAGCAGGGGTGGCCACAACGAGGCTCGCGAGCCACATGCGGCTCTTGAGTAATCTGGTGTGGCTCTTGAACCCGAGTTCAGAGTAAAAATATTACTGATTTAAAAAAGTATAATAATTAAATTGAAAGTCTTTTAAGCCTTACAAAACTCAACATTTGCTTTGACAAGGTATCGTTGCTCACGCACCACTTTTTTGTAGACTTGGCAACACTGCTCACACGCCAAACTGTGTGTCGATATGGCAACGGTGTACGAGTACATTCTGACGTGGCGCCTGGTGGCATCACGACAGTCTGTGTCAGTAGCCAGTCGCACTACCGCTTAGATACGCTGTAACTAGTAACATTATTTTTGTATGTGCTGCGTTGTTGTTTTGAGTTCAGTTGTGTAAGTGCTAGTGTTAAAATACTTACAATGATGTCTAAGAAGCGTAAATATGAAGAGGAGAATCGAGTTTTTAATATAGTCTGGGAGGAAGAATTCGTTTTTATTGAAAGAAACTGTAAGCCAATGTGTCTTTTGTGTCAAACAACTTTGTCACAGTTCAAAGACAGTAATTTAAAACGCCATCATGATACTAACCACGGTGGTTTCTGTAAGGATTTTCCTATTGGTTCTGTTAAGGAAAACTAAAGTAAAATCTTTAAAGGAAAAACCTGGTTGTCTTAGTAGGGTTATGTCAATGTTTACAAAAGAAGCAGATTTGACAACTGAGGCTGGCTTAGTTTTGGCTTTTAATATTGCAAAAGCAAAGAAGCCTTACACAGAGGGAGAGTTTATTAAGAAGAATATGGCACAAGTTGTTTCTATTTTAGACCCTGAAAATAAAAAATTGCAGAAATTGATAGGCCAAATGCCTGCTGCTAGACATACAATGAAGGACTCTCCAGTGACTTAATAAAAAAAGTTGCCTCGGTAATTATTGAACCATTAACTTATTGTTTTAATAGATGTATAAACGATGGTGTTTTTCCAAATAGTTTAAAGTTTTCTAGAGTGGTACCTATCTTTAAAAAGGGTAATCCAGAAATACCCAGTAGTTACCGTCCGATCTCTTGTATCCCAGTTATAGGAAAAGTCTTAGAAAAAATTCTTAAAGTACAAATTTGTAAATATTTTGAATCTTCTGGTTTGTTTAATGATAGTCAGTATGGTTATCGTCCCGGTAGATCTACTACACATGCCATTGATGGCTTAATTAATCAACTTTTACTGACCTTAGAGAGTAAAAATGCTGCCCAGGTCACCTTATGTGACCTGAGTAAAGCTTTTGACACAGTCAACCATGTCATTTTATTGAGTAAGTTGGAGTATTATGGTTTCTATGGCAAAGACTTGGAAATTTTGAAGTCATATCTTTCAGAGCGTAAGCAATTGGTCGACCACAATGGCAGTTTTTCTGAAGTTTTAGAATTTAAGTTAGGAGTACCTCAAGGGTCTGTTTTAGGGCCTATACTCTTTCTAGTTCTAATTAATGACCTAAGCAACAACTTGTCCTGTTACTCTACAATATATGCGGATGATACAACATTGTTATCCTATCATAAGGATGTGGATCACCTAAAAACAATTTCAGAGAACACATTGTTAGAGGCAACTCATTGGTTTGAAACTAATGGCCTTTTTCTAAATAAAGAAAAAACGCAGCATCTGTTGGTAACCTTAAAAACAGGAGATCTTTTAGATCCGCTAAGTACAGTGAAGCTTTTAGGTATAAATATTGATTCTAATCTATCATGGAGAACTCATATAGCCTATATTTGTAAGAGATTGTCTAGAGTAATTTATTTACTTGCAAATCTTAAAAATAAAGTGTCTTCAAAATATTTAAGAATGGCCTATTTTGCATTCTTTGAAAGTATTATAAGATATTGTTTAATTGTGTGGGGTAATGGAACAGGCATTCAACAGGTTCTTATTGTACAAAAGAAAGCTATACGAATTATAACTGGTTCTAATCCGCGTGATCACTGTCGACCTCTTTTTAGGCAATTAAGCATTTTAACTGTTGTGAATTTGTATATTTTTGATGTATTAATGGTAATAAAGAAAAATCTGCATCTTTATACACAGAGAAATACAATACATACTCATAATACACGAAACCAAGAAAGAATCGAGCTGCCCAGATTAAGACTTTCAAAATCAATGAACTATCATAAAAACATAGGAATAAGGCTTTTCAATAAGTTACCAGTTTCTTGGAAAAATTTAACCCATTGTAAATTTTCAAAGAGATTACATGAATGGCTTGTAAATAATCCACTGTACAACCTAGAAGAATATTTTAAATTAAATTTTAACACTTTAGTCTAGATTTCATAGGCTAGTGACTACTATTACTTAATAGGATTAAGTTTTTTTTTTAAACACTACTTATTATGACATATTAGTCAACTATTAGTTTTTAATATTGACGATGTCTATTGCTGGTTATGTGACTTGCCGAAGGATAAATAAATGTCTTTATTGTCTTTATTGTCTTTATTGTTAGATTTGGCTTTTTTTACAGATGTGGTTCAGCATTTACAAACCCTAAACATATCACTACAAGGAAGAGGAAAACTTATTTCTGACTTAGCGCAGAGTGTATTTAGCTTTCATAGCAAGTTAGGGCTCTTTCGGAAAGATCTTGAGACTAAGACATTTGCTCACTTCAAATGTTTGAAGAAAATTATTGAAAGCCATCCTGATGTTCAAGTGGAAACTGAAGATTATTTATGTTAATTATCTGGTCTTGCTGAAGAAATCAATGGCAGATTTAATGATTTGAGAATGCTCAAGCCTTCATTTTCATTCTTGGAAAATCCTTTTGGTGTTGATGTTGTGGGCGACGGCTGTCCTTTTTCATCACCAATTACAAATGATAAAGCAGCTGTAGAGTTGGAGATACTAGAATTGCAAGAGGATGAAAGGCTGAAAGGACTAAAACGAAGTGGCATTTCAGCTATAGGTTTTTGGAAGAAAGTTCCAGAAGAAAAATACCCTCTAACAAAAGTGTGTGCTAAGAGACTAATCTCAATATTTGGTACTACGTATGTGTGTCAATCACTGTACTCAACACTTAAGTTCATTAAATCTAAATATCGTTCTGAACTAACTGATGAACACTTGACTGAACTCGTGAGAACTGCGCTTACCAATTATCAACCAAACTTCAAACAACTAACAGCTAAAATGAACACTCGTAAAAGCACTTGAACACTAATGTTATAAGTAGAGTAAAATAAATGTTTCTTCTTTTAAAATTAAAAAGTGTCTTTAATTTATTAACCATAAATTCATCTCCAAACAATGTGGCTCGCTTTGAAACAAGCTTCATAAATTTGTGGCTCCTTGAGTTAAGGTTAGTGGCCACCCCTGATCTATAGTATAAATATTAATAATATATTATTTTTTAACTTTGTACATTTCAACCTCACTGAATCCACCATCATACTACATTCGATCAAGTGCTAAGACACACCGACAGTTCAAATCATTCGTAGAGGGCTTGGACAATGACGAGCTTCCTGATGATGTATCATGGTACTGTTTAGTTAGATGGCTATCAGTAAGCAATGTTCTTGACCGATTTTTTCAATTACTTGATCCAATAAAACAGTTTATGCAAGAAAAAGAAAAATTCTTCCCAGAACTTGATGACCCCCAGTGGTTGTTAGATTTGGCTTTAAATATACTAATTCTGGCCTAGTGCCCTTTAACCTAACTAAAAATGTATCATACTCAAAATGTTTGTAGCTGGTGTTAAATTTACAATACATAATTTGGTTTAATTACTCTGTATAATTTAAAATCGATCAAATAATAAGGTTTTAGTAAGTAGATCTGTCATTTAGGCTTCAATGAAGTTGACATATAAATGGGTAGAAGGTTACATACTATTAATATTTGTATTCTATTAAACTTTACACTTTACACCTTGTTAAACTTACAACTTTACACCTTGTAAGAATAAATTCAGCCAACAGATGCATTTATGCATGCAATAGATTACTATCTTCCAAGTCATTGTCACACAAAACAAAAATTAGGTTGTACAAATCAATAGTCATCCCAGTTTTGCTCTATGGATCTGAAACGTGGATACTAAATAAGAAAGAAGAAAAAAACTAATTGTCTTCGAAAACAAAGTCTTGAGAAAGATATATGGGCCCACATATGACCAAGGGGAGTGGAGAAGGAAACATAACAGGGAGATTAGAGATCTGTATAACAACGCAGACATTGTGAGTGAGGTCAAAAGTAGAAGACTAAGGTGGGCTGGGCTTGTGTTGAGAAGGAGAGAAGAGTCCCAACTAAAGAAAGTTAGCAAAAATAACCCTGAGGGAAGGCGACCTCGTGGGAGGCCAAAACAAAGATGGTGGGACCAGGTTAGGCTAGATATACAGAGAGTTGGAGCCATGGAAGAGAATGCAGAGGACAGGTCAATCTGGAGAGGCTTTGTTGGTGCGGCTAAATATCACCTGCGATATAGATGGCCCTGCGAGTAAGAGTAAGAGTATTCTATTAACACTTTTTGGGGGCTAAGAGCAGTTACAGTTAATTATATACAGGGTGACTTGGGAGAGTGATAGTAGACACAAAAACAAGCAAAAATGTTTATATAAACATATGCCCTACTATGTTTCGTTTTGTTTATGTATCTGTTTGTGTTTCTCATTAAAATATTTATATCTCCAAAGCGGATTGAACAAATGATTTGAAACTTATCAGCCTTATTCAGTTAACTAGTCGCAATAATAATTAGTAAAATTGCTAAAATACCTCTGGCCATTTTAAAATAGTAGAATTTTAAAATAATTAATACTTAATATCTCAAAAACTACAGAAAAAAATATTACAAAAAGCAAATTAAATTACAATAGCTTAGAAAATTTGATTCAAAATGTAATGACATCTCATTTGTAAAAATCGGTTCATAAATAATTGAATACTTATTTTAGTTCCTAAATGTTCATTTTAGTTTATTCATTTCATACTATTTTGAGTAACATAATTTCAGTCTTTTCCATAATAACAACGATTTCAGTAAATTAACAGCTGTTTAAATAGATTATTTATATTTGATTTTACAGAATGGTAGGTAAAAACAAGTGATGCCTCACCTCCTTGCGTGTATTGTCACCTCTGTTCGTGTGTGGGCGGGCGGGTGGGTCATCACCACCTTACGTGTATTGTCACCTCTGTTCGTGTGTGGGCTGGCGGGAGGGTCATCACCTCCTTACGTGTATTGTCACCTCTGTTCGTGTGTGGGCGGGCGGGTGGGTCATCACCACCTTACGTGTATTGTCACCTCTGTTCGTGTGTGGGCTGGCGGGAGGGTCATCACCTCCTTACGTGTATTGTCACCTCTGTTCGTGTGTGGGCGGGCGGGTGGGTCATCACCACCTTACGTGTATTGTCACCTCTGTTCGTGTGTGGGCGGGCGGGACGGTCCTCTCCACCATGCGTGTATGAATGGGTGGAAGGATAGTAGTATTGGCATTATCGAATTCAATTGTTATGAACGTATAAAAGTAAATGTAACGTAATGATTTAATTTTATTTAGCTTTCTCAAATTTCTATTTCCAAATGAAATGTATGCAAATTTATATGGATTATTTTTCTACATTCATTGTTACTACGTGCTTTAATTTTTTGTTTTATCATGGGTAGTCACCATTTATATGTAAGTAATTATATATTATTAAAAAAATATATGTGTATTTACAGACAGAGTAAGGTTTACATAATACACAGCTTAAACTTGATCTAATTTATATATATGATAGACAGTTTATTCTATGTTGTATCAATATTAATTTATGTGACCTTTCACTTGGATGTAATGTTTAAATGTCATATTAACTTGTATTGTCTTATGTTTCACTTGCTTGTAAGAGTTTAAAAAAATAGCTTACTTATTATGGTAGCTAACCGTTGAGTATACTTCAGAGCAAAACTCTGGGCAAGATGATTTCCCAAATATAACATTGAGAGCACTGTGTTCTTCTTCCCCACACATAAGCTGCACTTTGACTGCTATATTTCTTGCAGAACCTGTGTACAAAACTAACTTTAAGCATAATAATTAAGAATAAATCTTTCTGCAAAGTAAACATTAGTTTTATTAAAATTAGTTTGACCAGTGGAAAGCATAAATTACCGTGCCAGATTTTCAGTTACTTTATTTACTAAACAGAGTTTTGCTCCAACAGGGGTTTAAGCAGTTGTATAAACTTTAATTCAACTGGTATTAAGGATTTGTTAACCCCTTGTTCTACAATAGACACATTCTGCATAATCTCTATTTATTAAAACATGTTTTGTTTAGCCTTTACAAATTCAAATTCATTTATTTTCTGAATGCATACATTTACAAGACATGTATATCTCAGACCAAAATTATAAAATATAAACTTATAATAAAACGAAGACAAATTTGACAATACACACAGATAGTAAGCCTCCCTTTAATACATTACGGGGCTGTTATTACTTATGAGCAACAAGTTGCTAGGATATAGGTTTTATTTAAGAACTCATCTATTGTATACGGTTCCTTTTCTATTAAAAATATTTTTAGTAAGTTCTGAAACTTTAATCCTTGTATGCTCTTAGTTCAACAGGCAACTAATTGAAAAGATTGAGTCCTGCGTGTGAGACATGACTCTCAGCAAGGGCGAGGCTATGCTTTGGAGTACGGAGGTCACCACCATGCCTAGTTGAAAATCTATGATACCCACCAACAGTTTGGACATCATGAGGATTTATAACTGCCAAAATCGCTCCATATACATACAGTAAAGTAAAAAGACAGTGAAAACCTGCAGTTTACGAAATATTCCTCTGCATGAAGTTAATGGATGTAATCCCAAAAGAGTTTGGATGGCTCTCTTTTGCTCTGTAAATACTTGGAAAGCGAGATAAGATCCTCCCCACACCTCAATTCAATAAGACATCACAGAGGCGAAACAGCCACAGTAAACCATTAACAGCACCTCAAGATCCAGAATACAGTACAATCTCATTTATACAGATTAATTGGGGGTAAAATTAGATTAACAGGAAATTCAAAATTAACACTCAAATAAAGTACAAGCGTATTTAAAAATAATGAATATAAGTTTGAATACATTTCATCAAATTAATTAGCATATCTTTTAGCCAAAATTAGATGGTACAGTATTACTATTAAAAAAAATAGAATCAATGTTTTTGGGTGATCTTTGTTTTACGCTTTGATGCCATATCACAAAATAATTATTGTACACAGCAAAATAAACACTATAAAAAAGTTAAAAAATATAACTATGAATATTAACATCTAAAACAGGGGAATACAATTTCATAAACGTTAAAACAATCACATCAACGGTATGGTTCATTTGGGTCTCGGTCAGCGGGTCCAGATGATTGGGTTCGTCTTGACCCAGACTATTATCTGTCATTCACATTCTCAGCCTAGTTTGTTTGGGTCTCGGTAGGCCTAACAGGTCTTGGTCATTAGATGTATTTGGTTGGATTATCAGATCTAGGTGTTGGTAAAGGAACTTGAACAAGTTTTTTTAACATCGTGATCCTGATCTCTCGTTCACTCAGATGATACAGGTCGTGGCCAAATGACATATCTCTACTCGAAAGTGATTGCTATATGTTGTCCCACCACGTGACTTCTCCACCACAACCTAGAATGACGCCACTACAACGTATCAATAAGACCATTTGCTAACATTGTTCATTCTGTTTTGTAACGTACTCTGCATATGGAGTTTAATGTAGAATGTTAAAGAGTTTTATTTTAGCACTCTACTGTACTTTTAGAAGTGGTATAAGGACAATTCAACACTATTTGTAGGTACTGTTTACACTTTAATCGTTAATTAATAGATTCGTTTAATTTGTTTTCAACAAATACATTTTTTTATCTTCAGGGATTGATCCGGATTAAGCAGACATCCAGATTAAAGAGGGCCAAATAAACGAGGTTGTACTGTAGAGTAAAGATTTTTGAGAAAACAAACTACTATAATAATTAATTAAAATTCCAAATACCTGTTCGTCCAGTGAAGTTTAATTCTTTAGGGTAGATATACAAGATATTTCTGTAGAAAAAATGTGGCAAAAGAACTTCTTTTGCTGGAAACTCCAATATTTCTTTTGTTGGGCGGACTTTCTCCTCTAAAAAATTTGAATTCAATTTAGTAAGTCATAAACATTATTGTAAACATTTACAAATGATATAATTGATAAATAACTGATCAATAATTTATGATAATACTTAACTTATTATAGCTGGTGCTTAAATAACACTTATTTTGAACCCTCTGGAGGTGGAAGCACGGAGTTTTCCGTGTGCATAATAATAAAGTTAAATAATTGTTGCAGTATGCGATCTTAAGTCACTGAAACCTGTGTAACTCATGACATTCTTTCTAGGTAACCCCTCATTACGCTTTATTTCAGAAGTTTATGTCTGGTTTCAGTCTTTCAGTAGTTTGCGTGATGGCACGGAGCTTTCCTCCGTCTGCTACTCCTTGCATTACTGAAATAATGGAGTAAATGTTCATACACCACCTTTTGTGATTTAAAAAATAATGGTTGCCTTAGTTTTTTTTTAGTTTTTTTCTTTTTTAGTTTTTTTTTTCTTTATATAGTAGTTATTTTTTAGTTATTAGTGATCCTGTAATTTGTGTAAATATTAAAAATAATCTTTGTAAATAGGTGTTTACCATGGAATAAGAAGAAGAGTGACTAAGCGGACTATTTAATATTGAACAAGAGAAAGTTATAAAAGGCCAACTAGTTCATTTCTAAGATACCTTATTTTTTAAGTAAGTGGAGATAAGCAACAATGAATAAAGTATTCAAGACAAAGAAACAAATTTTAAATTTGTTATGTACAAGTGTAAAACAATTGATGAAATAGTAAAGGTTACTAATTTTCAATTTAAGATATGATAAACGTTAGTTGTTTTATTTCATTAATTTAATATATCTAAAAATATCAAGTTTTTAAATAAAGTTATTTTAAGTTATATAAAGTTAAACAAATCAAAATATAAAAATGCATGTTTTATTGATTTTTGTACTCATTTAGTTAAATATTATCATGTTTAACTTATACACTGAATAAATAACAACAAAATGTGCTAAATTTGCAACGTATTGCTATTTTTTATAAACCTGGAAGAAAACGGCATGTGCCACCTCTAGCGTTTTAAAATCATTGCCACCCAAAATGGAGGGCTAACTTTATTGTGAAATCAGATATTCTATTAAACAACTACTAAAACATTATATTACAACTCAGACCTAAGATTGTTTTTAGTTTTAAGCCTTTATACAAATTGTTTTAAATACTAAACCTGGGAACAGAATAACATCAAATTATTGTATATTACAATTTTACAAAAAAGAAAACAATGGTTTTATTACCTAATGACAAATATAAAAACATTATTATTGTTTTAACTATCTTAAAACATACATGAATGATTTTGATCTAATTTATAATGACTGAGTTCAAAGCTCAATATATTTTTGTAAACCTTTTATTAAAATATACCTTTCAACGCTTAAACCTCAGGGGAAGCCAATATACTCAATCATTTATAAATATCAAAGAACTTAAATGAACTAAAACATGAATATAAATATTTTCATATATCAATAACGAATACTATGTACAATGAAACATTTCAAAACCCTCTGAAACCCCCAGAACTCCTACCAAATGTGGATGGGCTTTAAAATGGTATCAGTGAAATGTTACATTACAGCATGGCTAAACATCTGCGACAGTATAAATAAAATCTTGACACCATTGATACCAGAAGCAATATAGTGTCGTTTTCACACTAGCCACTAAGCCTAAGTTCTAGAAAATGGGATAAGTTTTTATAATTAGCTTTGAGATGTTCATTATTAAATATCAGCCTTAGAGTTCTATTAAATAAACAGTAGAGCAAGTCTATTTATAACAAAAGTTACCAGATACTGGGATGAGAGGTTCA
Source organism: Stictocephala bisonia (assembly GCA_035578905.1). Taxonomy (NCBI): domain Eukaryota; kingdom Metazoa; phylum Arthropoda; class Insecta; order Hemiptera; family Membracidae; genus Stictocephala; species Stictocephala bisonia. The sequence goes on from JAQJVL010002274.1 coordinate 54,872, forward strand.
AGATCAGGTGCGAGACAGCCTTTGAGATCATCTGGACAAGGAGATATATCCAATTTGAGAGTTCCGGGAATGGACTTCAGTTTCTTGAGGACAGAGCAAGGGCGTTTCAGGTCTTGTAGGAACTTGTACAAATCCTCATCTCTAAGTTTATCACTCTCCTGAAAAAATATAATTTACTAACACTAATAATTTTAGTTCAATATTTACTCTTATACAGGCGGGGACTAGCTCGTGGGCTTGCTGATGTGGACATGCTCGTAGACAAGTCCACATGTGTGATACCCCCTTTGATGATTACATGTCCTCCATCCGTGTATGCCGATCACTGATGATAAAATATTTTAGCTTTCAGCCAAGCCATCAAACTACCTAATTTGTTTTATTTTTATTGTTATTCAGATAAAAAAACTTAAAATGGTGTGGATGGAAGGTATATTTACGTGTCTTATCAGATTGAATAAAGTTCTCAAAAATGTTTTTAGCTGTATGGCATGTTTCCTCACATAAATAATAAAATGCCAATAAAAACTTGCTAAGGTACACCATTCATGGCAGTCACTAGCGTTTATTTAACAATACTTTAAATTATTAAAAACTTTCTTCTGGGCTCAAGCTTGAAACAGGCAGAATTTCTCAAGCTCATGTATAGCAGCCTTGGCTCAAATACTTGAAAATCTTAAATTTTACTGAATCAGGACTAGTAATATTTTTTTTACGTAAAAGCCATGTACATGAATCAGTTACCTACGACTTTGATAAATTCCAGCCTTTCCTTGTCTTTGGTTTCTTCTCATCAAAATGCGGGCTTTTTCGGGGGTTTTACGTAACAGACACTATGAATGCATTTCTTTTCTCAAGTTCATTGAACTTCGTTGAGTAATATCAATTACAGTTGCTTTAGATGATCTGATAACAATAGGTAGAATAGTACTACATCTTTCCACTGCTCAATATTCACTAACAACTTTAAAAAAATGTAACGGCTTTGTTGGCAACCACAACCAGAAATAGAAAAGGGATGTAGGACAACTTGGAAGCAGGATGTCCAATGTCCATTCTAAGAAATACCAAATTCCCAAAATTTACGTTTGATCAACTCCTAACTTATATATTCAGAAGATACAACTATTTCTCATCCATATTTTGTCATTATATTTATTCTTATATATTAATTAAAATAGTATAATTTTCCCCTTCACAAAGCTTGATTGTGAAGCCTTCACAAACGTCAAGGTTTATTCTCTGATTTTCATGATCTCAAATTCTTATTTATCTTTTTTATAGAAGTTTATCTTAAAAGCATGCATCCCCCTAACATTACAAAAAGACAACAAACATAAATGACGTTGGAAAAATGAAAAAAGTGTTATACAGTGGACTCCCGATTATCGGCTAGCGGATTATCGGTGTTGTGGATTAACGGGGATGGCCAAATAAAAAAATTAAATTAAAAAACGCTTTAGAAAAATGTAAAATACTACGCAATAATAAGACGAGGCAGGCTCATCCATGCGCGCACTATCTATAGCGATCGTTTACGCGTAGACACCCTGTAGAAGTGGCTGACCTTGGCACATAACCAGGTTATTTGCGGTCAAGTTCGCTTGCTTTGTCACACACGTAAACAATATTGCTCAGTTCAGTGCGCTGTTTTTATTCTATTTTCACTGTGAGTTTGTTTTCGTTCACGAGTTGACATACGTGAGTTGGTGTACAGTGTTTTGTTTAGTGCATTTTTGTGTTTACGTTACTACATTTTGTGTTTTTCTTAGTGCACAGTTTTGAAAAACTTACAAATTTTTAAATTGAGAAAATATGAAAAAGTTTTGAATAAAAAGTTATTGCGTGTGAATGTGAACAAAACAACTATGCAAGTGAAATAATACAGGCTGGGAGCCATCTGTTTGTTGTTAGCAGTAAAGTATAGCCTAGCTGTCAGACCCTTGTCAAACGAAGATTGTAAAACTAAATAAAAGCCTGCAACCTACCATTAGGCGTGTTGTTGTACTGTAATACGGTACGCAGTAGCTGTTTTTTGCTTTCTCCTCACATTCCATTATTACACTGGCTGACCCTTGCTCACTGAGCGCGTGTGTCTGTGTGTATTTCTACTACAGACACAGTCACTCTCACAAACCCTGAGATTACGAACAGGATCCGGTCCCAATTCGTTTGTATTAGCGTAAATTTACATAGTTTTTAGATACTGGTTATTTTTAAACCGATTAAAGGTCATTTTAGGCTATTTTTGGATTAACGGGGAAATCGATTATCGGCGATCGTTCTGCCACCCATTATCGCCGATAATCGGGAGTCCACTGTATATGGAACATTTAGCAACACTCCTTAGATGAGTGGAAATATATAAAATAAAACATATACTTTTGTAATAACACAAATATTTTTTCTTCATTTCCAAAATAAACCACGCATGTCTAAAGTAGCCTTGCCACTACAGGAAAAATTACAGGCATTGGTAGGATTGACATGGCATGTACTAATTTAAATCTAATATGTATAGCATTCATTTATAGATGTAACATACAGTTTTCTTTATATGGTATCTTTATGTAAATAAACAAAACTTTATGCTTGATTTATACATTTTTTCTATTTGGATGCTACAAGACAAGTTATTTGGCACTTACTGACTATACTGAGATATACTTTTTTTCTTTAATGTGATTAATTCTCAAATCTACAAAAGAGATAGTAAATTTAATGTAATACTGGCACCATTATTAATCTTAAAGACTATGTATATAAAGAGAATCTTTCCTTTTTCACTGTATAACCAACCATTCAATGCAATGTTGAAGAAAACAAATTAATGTGTCCATATCAGCCCTACAGAACAAAACACTACACTGACTTATCTCCGATAAAATTGATTTACCAATTAATCTATGTACAATATTAGCGTTACCTGTTTAAAAAAACTAGAAACAGTAAGTGTAACTGGGCGAAAAGTGTCAAGACTAGATGTCACATCTTCTGGAGACCAGGAGTATCGCTTGTCAGCACTGGTTCTGCGCTCCAGAGAACCTCTTCGAGTTAATGAGCCCATGTCACTAGCTCTCTTACGTAGCTGTTCAAAATTACTCATGCTAGACTTGCGGTCTGAAAATAAAACAGGATTCAAATTTAATGAAACAACAATATTAAACAAGCTAAAACTATTTAGAATAAGAATGTATCTATTAAGCAGATAGGTAATCCTAGATCCCTGCTTTAGGGCTGGTAACTCATTTGCACACTTGAACATGAGATGAATATTAATATACATTAAATTCATGTTAAAAAATGCATAATCATGTTATAAGTGCAGATATATAATTGAGAAACTCATTAAAAGGATATTTAAAAATGAACGTCAGTCTATATTATTTACTTAATCAGATTGTAATATCCAAAATATCTGTATACAGTCTTTCTTAACCCTCACCGATCAAAAGCCAAAGCTGGCAGAGTTTTTGAATTAATAATGTTGATAAGTTGGGTACCAAGGACTCTATTTGCGCTGTGCACTTTCATCAATAATTACAACTGTGTGGATAAAGCAGTTTAATCAAATAGCATTACAAATAACACATAATTAAAACAGTCTTCTCTTAACAAATAACACATAGCAGTGTTCTCTTAAAAATATTAAATTAAAATAATAGTTACTTCAAATGAATTTAATTAGTATACATAAAAAAATAAAGAGATTAACAAACTCAAGAACAGTTATTTAAAAATTATACATACATATTCAATATATTCTCAATACTTGGGAAAAGCAGGAAAGGTGGTGCAATGGAAAGCCAAAGAAGCTTCTGGAAGAATAAAACAACACCGTGTATGGCTAAAACATAGCTTCTGACCCAGAGTAAGTAGAAGACAAGGTGTTTTGCATTAGTCTGTTCGATTTAAACCAGACTGAGGCTTCTTTCATGGTATCACTGATAAGTTATTGCCAACAATTAAAGTCAGAGCAAACATTTAGTAAAGTTGTATCAACAGCATGCAAATGAAGAGGGAAGTACATAGATGTCAGGTAAAGGAAGGTATCTAAACATTGCAATATTAAAATGAATAAAGAAGTGTAAAGAACGGTGTAAGAGGTAAATATATTAACCCTTTTCGGACTCGTTAAAACCCGAACTCCTGTATTCTAAATGTTATACGCCACCTACGGTGGCTGCCGCCATTTTCCTTGCTAAGTATCGGCTGTTTCGCCGCGCCTCTGTCACTCAGATACAGTACGCCAGTTGAGGTGGCTTTGACTGATATGCTCGAACGCACTGTACGCCACCTCATGTGGCTTTCGTTTTTAGTTCTACTTCTAATTCATTAGAATCGCTAGTGTTCCTTGGTTAGTGCTGCACTCTTTTGACAATATATTTAACTACATAATAAAATATTCAACAGCCGTATAGTTCTATCCATTTTTACTATACAAATGTCATTGTAGATGAAGTACACGTCTGCAGTTCTCCCAAAATGGCGCGTTTTGCTAGTTCATTGTGTTGAGTGCTGTGAATATTACTAATACTGTATTTAATAAAGTTACTTTCGTATGTTTAGTGCAGTTGCAGTTATTTATAATGTAAATAGTTGTTGTTTAGTTTTTAATTCATTTTAATAAATATTTCTCATAAGTCACGATTTACGTTCCGACGATATAAGACGACTTATTTTTATATACATTAAATAATTTTTCATTAAAAACAGGAAACATTTCATACATTAAATAATTAAGTAAATTTTAAACAACAAATGTGTAGAGGTTATGTTAGTCATGTTACTCTTTTGATAGTCATATTTTCTATATTTAGGCACATTGCACATTTATTACGTTTTATACATTATACATATTTTGTACATATTTTTATACATATTTTTGTACATAGATACATTATTATTCAAAATTATACATATTTTGAATAATAATGTATTTAAGTAAAATAAATTTAAATTAATAGTAATAAAAATGATAAAATATTGAGTTTTCTTAACAATTCCTCATACCCTTCTTAGTAACTGCCCAAATAATGCCATTTTCAATCATTATTTTCTATATATATATATTTTAAATTATGGTATTCAATTTGTTTCAATATAACAATTAAATTATCATTAAACAAGACCACAATAATTAAAATTAAAATTAAATTACAGAATATAATAGAGAGTAAAGAATTACTGTACGATAACAATCAACAGCAAATTGTAACAATGAATGCAATACCCAGCTGAGACAACGTCGGCTACGGAGCAGACCTGACGCGCAATTCGTCTCGAGCCATCTGAGGTGGCGTAGTAGACCTGAGCGACAGTGACGCGGGAAAAGTACTAGATCTCAACTGTAAAATGGCGAAAGCCACCTGAGATGGCTTACAGACCGCAAAGGGTTAATAGTTATATAAGTAGGGAGCACAGAGATTGGATAGATTAGGAGCTTGAATAGACTCAAAGGAATTTAGATGGATCTATAGAAGTATAAAGAATTATGAGGAGGTTTATAGAAGTAATAAATAGAAAATGAAAAAAAAACATGTTTTAAATAAAAGGACAAACTTGAAATAATTAATTTAAAATAAACAATGACTAGCTGCGCACATTGGGGCTATACACCAGATCCCCTTTGCCGGCTTCCCAAGTTGATCACGGGAGCTACTCAAATTGATGGGTGGCCACCCAAGTAAATCAAGAGTGGCTTCCAAACTGATCACGGGTGGTTACCCAAGTTGATCACGGTTACTAACAAGATTGATCATGGTTGCTATCGAAGTAGATCACGTGTGGCTACCTAAGTTGATCATGATTGCTAACGAAGTAGATCATGGGTAGCTACCAAAGTTGATCAGACCTAAAGACTAAATAGTTTTATCATGAAATAATACATATTGTAACACTTACCCAGACTGTTGGAGCCAGTGCTTTCCTTATCACTGCCAGACTCCCGTTCCAAACTGTTCACACCAGACACTACATTCATTAGGTATATAGCTGTCCATGCAAATGGCATACGATATTTGCCTAACCTCTCACATGACTGTGCTGCATTCAGACGAACTTTCTCTAAATTCTGTAATTACATAGACCTCATAATAATTTTAAAAAATAGTTTGCTTGTATTACTTTGCAGTTGTATTAATTTATTTTTTTGCAAGAGATAGTTGGATTACAAACATAAAACTAATTTTAGGCTAGGTTAAAGAGTACTAGGCCAGAAATTAGTATATGGAGAGATAGGATATCAGCAAACTTACCTTAGAAGACAAGTTCATTAACACCAGAGTAGTAGTAAGATATACAAAAGAATCACATAATCAAATTAATTTTAAGTACCATTGGCAATTTCTTCAGGTGAGTATTTTAAAATCATTTTTGTCTAATAATTTTGATCTGAAATGTTTATGGTGTTTTTTTACTTGACCGCTTAATTCTTTGTTATTACCAAATCTGGCCAATTTCCTCAAATGTATGATTTTGTTCCTTTCCTTTTTTAAATACTATTTCTGATTAGACATTTATATTGTTTGTGTATTTTCAGAAACTCTTCAATCATAATTAAAAATTACGTAGGTTCACAATTATCATTAATGAAACACATTAATAATTAGTATCAAAATTCATAAACATACAAAATTAGAGTTTTGTCAGTACAAAATTTTGATTCTCGCTATCCATTCTGATTCTCGGTGACAATACCATCAATACCTTGATTAAAAACTAACGATACCATCAATGTAATACTCAAAAGAAATATCATTATTTATTACATAACTAAATAAGCGAGCTAAAGAGAGAAACAAAACAATATTATTTAAATAATAAACAACATAAACTAAGAGCTATCTACATATTAGGTTTCCTCATTGCAATAACAAAATCTGAAGCCTGTTTATAAAACTTATCCGATTTAAAATCTTTAAAAGTTAAACATACAACAAGTAATGAGCTTACAATAGGGTGTGATTTAATCAATAAACTTAATATTCAAAGTATAAACTTGGCAATTTGTTAATTTATCTGTCAATGTGATTGAAAAATATATTTACACTGTTGTACAGTAGAATCTCAGTTATCCGTATTAACCGAGTTAGTCATCAGACGATGAAAAATAGTTATGAAGCTATTAATAAAAGGAAAACTATAGTGTGACACATCATATAATCGTTTGACAAGTAATAAGTGTCTCTATTGGCTGTTGGTGCTAGGTTAAGGCACTTCAAGGCCGTCAAGAGACATATTTATGATATTGTACCTTACTGTAGGAATCATTTTCCCACCCAAATGCACTCACTCATGACACGACTATCAGCTTAGTCGACTGCCCTCGCACTAATGTGGTTATTTTGGTGTGTTGACTTTCGTGATTTTACAATATAGTATTGTAAATATTCTTGTAATTTATTGTTGTTATGGTTCAATATTTTATTTGAGCATTTTGATATGAGTGGTAGATGGTTGATAGTTGCTTATAACGAAATTGAAATAATGAATCAATCAGTGTTTTCGTCGCCAATGTGTACGAAAAATGTGGTATTGATACGATTAATTTGTTCCGTTAAAATGTTTAATGGTTCCCTGCACGATTAAAAGAGTAATGCAGATTGCTTTAAACAACAGGATAAATACGATAATTTCATTCGGTAATCAGACTGAACAGTACCCTGCACTTAAAACCAAGACATGTATACTACCGTGGATCGTAGATAGATGAAATAAATACGAAAGGCTTCGTTGTCAACAAATGTAACATTAATGCTGCTTATGGACATTACATTACATTTTTACTATTAAATTATATTATTGTACTTTTTTACTGACTGTAGTAGTGTTTTAAAATGGAATACTTATTCCTATTTTCTTGTCATCCTGCGGTAATACAACTTTTCAAAGACATAACCTGATGTTTCTACTTGTACAGGACTGTAACTACATTTACACTATTTTGCATTTTTTTCTTGTAATAAACTCTACTAGTGCTGTACTTTTTTCACGGCTTTTACATTATTTTTACCATAACTTCTATATTATTTGAGTTTTTATGTATCCGAAGTGGTCCCGGTGCCAATTACCTCGGGCAACCGAGAGTGTACTGTATTATAGTATTATTAACTTTCCTAAGATTATATTTTAAAAACATGAAATTTACTTTAATTTTCTTTTCAATCTGAAATAAATTTACTTGTCTCTTCTTTCAACAGCAGCTGAAAACCAAATCAAAGGTATAGCAATCTCAGATATAAAAAAGAACTTCTGAATGAATGAACTTCATTGTTGTCAGTTTTTGCACCAAAACCTGATTTTCAGACACCTGACCTTTGACCCTATTAATGATAAGAGGGACAAACTGGAGCTTGCATCCTTTCCTGTTTACAGCTAATTTTCTATGATGATTATTATATCTGGGCTGTTACCATGCTTAATCTAAGCAGTAAAATGTCAACAATTAAGAAAAAAGCCTCTTATTTGTAAACTTTATTGTTTTTCTAGACAACAGGCAAAATCTAATAAAATTAAAAACTGAATTTTGTAACCAACCTACCCCTAATTTTTAGTACTTTTAAGTGTCCCCAAAGAGTATAACAAGGATTACTTCATATATGTCAACTTATTTAACTAAATTACACTCTACCTAACTTGATTTTATAATACAGTAGATCTGTCTATCTTCAAGCCAATTGTCTTTTTCCTTAAAGAGCTGTAAAATCTTGAAAGAATCAGATTACTGAGTGAGGACATTATAAGTACATTGCTATCAAATATAACGTGATTAAAAATACTGAATAAACTTTTTAATATTGTAGTTTGAATAAAAAATTAGAACTAGTAATTGTCAGTGTGCGGTAATCTGAATAATTTTTGCAAGGGCCTGTTCGGACTATCAAGGTTTGATTGAGAACTAATTATTCCAAAATATCACCATTTAATGAAATAATAAACTATACTATAATAATTTAAAAAAATAATAATTAGCTAGACAAGTACAGTAATGAAAAAATCCAGTAATTAAAATTTTTTAAAGACAGCAAGTAAAAATCAAACAATTTAAACTAATTAAATTTTACCCAATTATTAAAGTAATGTGTTATTTTAAAGATGAGTGTTTGCGTTTATTTGACATTCTGATGAGTAATTGAATGCCACTTATTAGTAGAACAACAGTACTGTCAGTGTTACTATCTGTATCCAAAACTAACACGTCGAGATGTGCAACAAAAACAGCTGTTTCAAGTGGCTGGGAGGGTTGTTCGGATTACCATATGATTCAGAATACCATGGGTTCAGACTACTGCGACCATACTGTAAGTAAATGTCTTAAGTGTATCATGTTACAATGTGTGCATACTCCAATACCATCTTGGTTGTTTTTCCTTACTATCCTAGCCCTTGAAAAAGAACTATCCTACAGACGACCAGAGGATAAAGCTGAAACTGCAGCAAAGTAAAAGGATTATGACCAGAAAATTAAAGCTGTGAAGAAAAAACAAACCTCAGACCTAATCGATGACTCCGACAATACGTCAAAGACATTATGGAACATCATAAACAATGAAAGGAAAGAGAAACCCAGGGCCGAGAACCAATGGAAGCTCCAAGTAGAACAGGAAACATTAGAAAGCGCCCAAGAAATAGCTAACCACTTCAACAATTTTTTTGCTGAAAAAACTTTAGAGGCGAATAACATCAGGACCAATATAAGAAATACCACACCAACACCTCAACTAACAGACCAAGAGCTGCACCTTCAAGAAACCACAGAAGCTGAAATACGGAGAGCTATAGATTCTTTAAAACCGAAAACATCATCTGGAATTGATGAAATATCAGGAAAACTAGTAAAAACATGTAAAGATGAACTAACCTGCCCCCTTACAGACCTCGTAAACAAGTCACTCAAACAAGGTATTTTCCCATCACAGCTAAAGACAGTAAAAGTATTCCCAAAATACAAAAAAGGTCCTACCAGAGACACAAACAGCTACAGACCAATTTCCCTAATACCCACATTTTCAAAAATGTTTGAAAAAAATTGTCCTTCAAAGACTTACTTGTCATCTGGAACAAAATAAACTGATTACAAGACAACAACACGGCTTCCTTAAAAACAGATCTACAACAACTGCTCTAATCCAGCTAACAGAACACGTCATTGACCAACTGGAAGAAGGCTCCCTAGTCACTAGCTTATTTCTTGATTTCAGTAAGGCGTTTGATTGCCTCAACCATAATCAGCTTCACCAAAAGTTTCAAGCACTGGGCATTAAGGGGAAAGCAGCACAATGGTTCTATAGCTACTTAAACAACAGACAACAAGTTGTAGAAATAGTAGACACACAGAATGGAACAAAACAGAGAATACACTCTGAAAGAGTCCCCATAAGAAGAGGAGTGCCACAGGGCTCAGTGCTTGGCCCAGTACTGTTCCTTCTGCTCACAAATGACCTCCCAGGCCAACTGGGAAATGTCTACAAAACTACCATGTATGCAGACGATACAGTTATTACTATAGCTGACAAATCAATAGACGCACTCAAAATACATGCCAACACAGCCCTCACCAGAACAAAAACACACTGCATCAACAACGAGCTAGCACTTAATGAAAACAAAACTGTGCAAATAAATTACACCACCAAGAATTAAGACGTAAACCTAACTAAACTCTCCCAGGCGTACAAGCTGAACCCAGCACCAAATACCTTGGCATCATTGTAGATGCAAAGCTCTCATGGCAGCAACACATAACCACCCTATGCAAGAAACTCTGCTCTGGAATCTATGTCATTAGAAGAATAATGCATATAAGTGACCTGCATGCAGCAAAAACTGCTTATTACTCTCTCTTTGAAAGCCACCTTATGTATGGTATAATGGTATGGGGAGGAACCTCCAATGCTAACTTAGAGAGAGCCCTGGTCCATCAAAAAAAGGGCAATGTGATGTATGGCAGGGATCAGAATACATGAAAGCTGTCGAGAAGCTTTTAGAGAATTAAAGATTATCACTGTAATATCACTCTACATACACGAGACAATCCTCCATGTAGTCCGCAATCCTCATATAAGAAATGAAGATCTACACCAACATTACACAAGAAACACCTCCAATTTCGTTCTCCCGATACACCGACTCACACTATATGAAAAAAAACCATCCTACAAGGGAGCACTCTTTTTCAACAAACTCCCGGACAACATAAAAAACACACCACCTAGGAATCTGAGGAAAACCCTCACAACTTGGCTACAGGACAGACCCTACTATACAGAAAAAGAATTTATGTCACATTAATTTTAGCCACAATCTCTGTACCTTGACGCATTTTACTATTCTCCACGAATATGTCAATAAAGATTATTGTCTATTGCCTATTACCTTTTCATCCTTCATGTACGGCTCAGCGCACTCATTAATATCTCCTTGAAGCACTTTCTCCAATTTTATGACCAGGAAAAGGTCAGGAGAAGGATATGTGATGTTTAACACACAGGCGCGACTGACTGTGCTGGGATCACAGTATCCTACATGAGGCTCAATCATTTTACGCAGGCTATCTGGATTCATATCGAAATAAAAATTTTCAGACACTTTTTTCCTCTCTTTGGCATCATACAGAGCAATTGAGGCAAATATTGGTTCAACTTCCAGCTCCAGTCTATAAAAGAAAACAAATCTTGAGTCTACACAACTAAGGTAGTGTCAACATTATGTACTCCTATAAACAAAGAATACCTGATAATAATTACGATTCTGGTATTTTTAACAAATACTTAATATAGTGACAAGAGAATATTTTGATATGAATCCTGTCAAAGTACTCTAATTTCAAAATATTTAAATCTAGACAAGGAAAAGATTTAAACAGACATTGTGTGAATTTGTTTTTCAATTTATGTTTTCATTCTTATATATTGTACACTATATTGTTCAAATTGAATTCAAGTATGTTTTTATATATGTATCTCAAATAATGGTTAGTATTTTGGTTTGTTTGTTTTTCTTTTCTTTTATAATTTGCATTATCTTTGTTAAGAGTATTTAATGTTTGCACAGGCAATACATACTCATATATATATATATATATATATATATATATATATATATATATATATACAACAGGGTGTTCTGAAAAAAGGTGCCCATAAGGCAGGGCGTGATTCCTCACATCAAAAGAAGAAAAAAAGTTCTAATTAACATAGGTCCGAAAATGTTTCGTTAGAGAGTTACGGCTAGCGAAAGATTTCACCTGAATTTCAGTTTCCCTGCTGAAACGAAGCCCTACGGGTATTTGTTGGCTGTTAATTAAGATGTACAATTTAGCGTTCTTTATGTAAAATGAACTGAAAAATTGAATAAAACCATTTCCAGACCTGTAGCTACAGTAGTTTTTAAGATATGTGACGAAATACGCGAAACTTGGTCCCGAAAAACAAGTTCCTTTTAGGTTTGAAGCAGATTTACTATGTTAAATGTACAATAAACCCAAATTTTTTTTACAGAACTTTTAGAAAATTTAATTTCGAAGAGAAAGATGTAAAATAAGTCTATAATAGACAAACGCAACCTTTAAAAAATAATCCTTAATTAGCCTACATACAAAACGCATGAAAAATAGACAAAATCTGTTAAGCTCTCTACAAATGTAATATTGAAATTAAAACAGCTGTTGTAATAAAACAAATTAATGAGTTACTAATATTATTTATCCAGTAAACATTTTTAACAATCATAAATTATCATACATAAAAAAGTTATCTGAATTATCATTCAACAAAAAAGTTACACTTGTCCTTAAAAACTAACCATGTCACAGTAGATTTTCAAAATGTTTCCCCTCATTCAAAATACAAGCATCCAGCCGTCTTCTCATAGACTGCCGAACTCTTTCGAAGATCCCAGGTGTCTCACGTATCCTTTGAATCCCATTAATAATCCTTGTGCGCAACTCTTCTATGTTATCCACAGGCGAGTCGTAGACAAGCGACTTTAAATGTCCCCATAAGAAAAAGTCAAGAGGATTGAGGTCAGGTGACCTTGCAGGCCATGCTACTGGGGCTCCTCGACCAATCCATCTGTTTGGATATGCTTCATTTAAAAATTCTCTTACTTGTAATGTGTAATGAGCTGGAGCACCATCCTGCATGAACCACATTTTGTTGCGTGTGTATAGTGGCACATCTTCGAGTAACTCATTCAGATCAGTCGTCAAGAAATGTAAATAATTTTCACCATTGAGCCTATCAGGTAAAAAACGAATAAAAATTTTATCACCCAGAATAGCAGCCCATACGTTTATAGAAAACTGATATTGGTGACGGTTCTCTGAAATAGCATGTGGATTTTCAATTGCCCAAATGTGAGTATTGTGGGTGTTAAGAATAGCCATTCTTGAAAATTTTGCTTCATCAGTAAAGATAATGTTATTTAAAAAATGTGGATTTCTGCACCTTTCAAATCAAATCAAATCAAAAAAATCTTTATTCATCAGATATATACACTAAGTATACAACTGAATAGTGTCCAAAGACTCGCAGTCTGTACATCTTAAAACTACTAATACAAGTAGATCTAAAACTACGAGGAGGTGGAAAAGTACTCTTCCAGAGAATACAATGCCTTGTTTATCAAAAAACATTTAACTGTGTTTTTGAATAATCTCATATTAGTTAAATTTTTTATACTAGTGGGTAGATGTTTAAAAAATTTTAGCCCCATGTATGATGGTTTTTTTCATAATACTTTAAATTGTGATGAGTTGTTACAATGCATTTTTTATTTCTGGTGTTGTATGGATGAGGTTCAAGATTTAATTCATTACTTATTTGATTATTTTTTGCAATTAGAACCGTGTCATAAATATATTGGCATATATTGTTAGAATTTGTAATTCTTTAAATTTCTCCTTTACTGTTTCATTGTAATCTAGTCTCATTATAATTCTAATTGCCCTTTTTTGTAGTTTAAGAATTTTATCCATATTTGTTCTTGTCATTGCACCAAAGAGACATATTCCAAAAGATAAATGAGAGTGGAAATTTGCAAAATATATATTTCTTAGTGTTTTTTTGGTTACAAAAAAACGACATCCTGTAAAGATAAAATATCCCAGAGCTTAATTTTGATAATATTTTATCCACATGTTTGTCCCAGCTTAAATGTTGATCTATTGTTAGGCCGAGAAATTGTGTGCTTTTTTTACTCTCAATTTCTTCTGAGTTGTACGTAATTAACGGTTCGGTTATCTGTTTGTTGTTGTGTGTTTTAAATCTTACAAAATTAGTTTTTTGAGCATTTAACATTAATTTGTGCTGCTTAAAGAAAGTTCCAATATTTTCTAATTCAATGAAACTTATTATCTCAACCTGTTCAACAGTATTGGCTGCTACTTTAAGATTTGAGTCGTCTGCATAAAGACACAGATTATTTTGGGGTGCACATGTGAGTGCGCTCCCTACATCATTTATGTAGCATAGGAACAGAAGAGGGACCAAAATCGATCCCTGAGGGACACCATATCTAATCATTTCAGTTTCTGAAGAAACCTTTAAGATTCTATTTTCATGCGTTCTATAGGTAATTTCTACAAATTGGCATCTATTGTAAATGTACGATTGAAACCACTTAATTGCATTTTTTTGTATTCCTAATGATTGTAATTTAGTTATCAGGTGAGAATGGCTTACACTATCGAATGCCTTAGATAGGTCCATAAAGATTCCTGCTGTATATTCACCTTTGTCTACTGATTCGATTATAGACTCAACAAAAGATACAGCAGCGGTTATTAGTGATTTTTGTGGTCTAAAACCGTGCTGAATATTAGTTAGTAATTTAGAATCCTCTAGGTATGTTATTAATTGTTTGTTAACTATTTTCTCATAAATTTTTGAGATTATCGGAAGAAGGGAAATTGGGCGATAGTTTGACACAGTTTCTGGACAATTTTTCTTATGGATTGGTATGATTTTTGATCTTTTGAGCTGATTTGGGAAAATCCCTGAAACAAATGATGAATTTATTAAGTGGCTTAAAATTTGGATTAAGTACTGTTTGGTATTTTTGATCACTTTTATAGGGATTTCATCACTACCGGCAGAGTTTTTGTTCTTTATTGAGTTTATGTTTTTTTCCACCTCCTCTGCATCAACAAATTTAAAGTTAAAACCTTTTCTAATACATTGTGCTTGTTCCTTTTCACTAACTTCTGTATTTTGACAATTAAATTCACCGATCTCCTGAACTACATGTACAAAGTATTTATTAAATACATTAGATACAGTTTTAGGACTATACCAACTTTTATTTCCCTCTTGCAAGGAGATGTTTTTAATTTCATTCTGATTTTTTTGCCCAACTTCAGACTTAATAAGTGCCCACACTGTTTTTTGTGTATTTGTAGATTTTTCTATTTTATTTTCAAAATGATCGGTTTTAGCTTGTGTTAATTTTATTTTATACTCACATTTTCTTTGTTTCAAGTCTTTATTTAAAAGAGCATTTGTCTTTCCTCTAGTTTTTTTTGCCAATTGTATTAGTTCTTTTTTTTCATTTTTAAGATCTTCTGAAATCCAATTTTGTTTACAGATTTTTTCAGTAACTAAGGTTTAGGAAAAGAAATATCAATATAATATTGTAAAGTATTATGAAACTCGTCATATTTTTCTTCAACAGAGGCCATGTAAACGTTCTCCCAAGCTTCATTTTTTAGGAGCCTATTAAATTCACTTATGTTTTGGGCTGAAAACTTGCGTATTTCGCGCTTTATAGGTAATTTTTGCTCGACTTTTATCTTTGGATTGTGAATATGCAGCAATTGTCTGTCATGATCTGAAAGACAGGTTATTACCCCCTCTACAGTTAGTAAGGAATCATGAAAGTTTGTTACTATGAAATTATCAATTGCTGATGCAGAATTTTCTGTTACTCTTGTCGGAAAATTGATAAGATACCTCATGTTGTGACTTTTTAATATATTTTTGAATAATTTGAGTTCATGATCATTTTTTAAAACATTTATGTTAACGTCTCCCCCAATAACTATATGATCAAAGTGTTTAAAAAAATAGTCAACTAATATGCTTAACCTATCTAAAAATACTACACAGTCTGACCTAGGCGATCTATATACCCCTATAGCCAACATTTTAAAGGAACCAACTCTATAGCTCTACAACCTTTGGATAAGCCATTGGCATAGCTGAACACGAGGAAAGTAATCTCGAGGCAAAAGAGCCTGGACCCTTGGATAGTGATAAGAATGCAACTGCTGCTCATGTAAAATCTTCCAGACAATTGAATTACTAACACCGAAATCCAAGGCTAGTTCTCTAGTACTTCTTCCAGGATGATTCTCTATTTCGTCCAACACACCCTCCTCCAATTCAGCTGTACACATTGTACGTGGCCGTCCTGATCTACCAACTTTTCCAGGTTTAAAGGTTCCCGTCTCGCTTAGCCTTCTATGAATGGAAGAAAACATTTTATGAGTCGGTAACTGTCTACGAGGAAAGTGTTCCTGATAGTCGTCTAGCCTCACGACTGTTGCAATGTGCAAGACCGTACATTAAATGCATGTCTGCCATTTAACCATTAGTGTACATAATATTCATATTACCTGCCATGATGAATAAGATATTATTAGCTATCAAAAATTAACTGCAACGGCACTCGCACTAACTTGTATTAAAGTACAGATCAACACACGCACATAATGAGCAATGGAAAAATAGCTGCTTGTCATGTTTATTTAAATTATTATAAACAATGTAACATTGTTTAAACATATGTTTTAAATAGAAATTATTTTGTTCCTTAAATCATATGTTTTAATACAACAGCTGTTTTAATTTCAATATTACATTTGTAGAGAGCTTAACAGATTTTGTCTATTTTTCATGCGTTTTGTATGTAGGCTAATTAAGGATTATTTTTTAAAGGTTGCGTTTGTCTATTATAGACTTATTTTACATCTTTATCTTCGAAATTAAATTTTCTAAAAGTTCTGTAAAAAAAATTTGGGTTTATTGTACATTTAACATAGTAAATCTGCTTCAAACCTAAAAGGAACTTGTTTTTCGGGACCAAGTTTCGCGTATTTCGTCACATATCTTAAAAACTACTGTAGCTACAGGTCTGGAAACGGTTTTATTCAATTTTTCAGTTCATTTTACATAAAGAACGCTAAATTGTACATCTTAATTAACAGCCAACAAATACCCGTAGGGCTTCGTTTCAGCAGGGGAACTGAAATTCAGGCGAAATCTTTCGCTAGCCGTAACTCTCTAATGAAACATTTTCGGACCTATGTTAATTAGAACTTTTTTTCTTCTTTTGATGTGAGGAATCACGCCCTGCCTTATGGGCACCTTTTTTCCGAACACCCTGTATATATATATATATATATATATATATATATATATATATATATATATATATATATATATATATAGGGCGTTAAACAGTAGTTGAATGTAATTTAAATGTTTTTGGGTTTTTTTCTTCTTTATTCCTGAATTATATCTAAGTAGTGTATGTATGTATTTTTATATATTTTTATATGTATCTAGTTTGTGTTTGTACATCATAAATTTATTTAAATGTATGTTTGTTATTCATAAATGTTAAACACCAGCTTCATTTTGACACCATATGAAGCGGCATTGTTGACACTTCTTATTGATTCTTATTAGAACTGAACTCTTGTTTTTTTTATGTTATTTTTTGTTTATGCTAACCACACAACTGGAAAAGTGGTTAGCTCTACTTCCTAAGAATTCAAAATGTATGTACATGTAATATTGTGAAAGGATTATTGTTATTATTTAAGAAATAATAATAGAACGCTTACTTTAAATGAAGACACTTGACAAGTACACGATGAGGTTGATGTTCTGTTGGAAGCTCAGGCATTAATCTTCTTTCAATCAATTCCTCCTGCTGTTGAACTGGATACAGAAGGAACATGGACTCCTAGAAAATTATGTTGTTAAACCATTGAAACTTACATTGGTTAAGTTTTATGGATAGGACCTAAAACTAAAGACATTGGATAGTTTTGGTTATGTAATGAATCTTAGGCAATTAGTATAAGGACTAAGTACAATAACAATTGTTTTATATTGAAAGGATTTGTTGACCCAAGAAATCCTAATATGTTGCATTCTAAGATTGGCAACGCCAGATTTCTTACTACTCAGTAATGTATAGAAAATTCTATACATTCCTGAAAAGTATGATTTTTACTAAAATTTCAATATTTTGCTTTGAAATATTTACTATTGTAAGGAAATTGGAAAAAAATATCATTCCTAGTGAAAATTATATTATAACCCTTAAAAGGGGTATCTAGTTATATATTTGTTGAATAATTCCAAAAGAGGCAAAATCTTAAGAACTTATAAAGAAAACAAGAGTCTTCTTTATAAGTTTATAAGTTATAAATAAAACTTAATTCAATCTTTGACTTTTTTCATGTTTACAAATACCCAACTTTGATGGAATATACTGAGACTAATTTATTTTTTTGCATGTACACAATAAAAGAACTGACACAAATTTTATAAATTACATAAAATATTTATCTAGAATATATAAGTTTGCTACACAAAATGTCATCTTAATTTTTTTCTAAACTATATTGAATGTTTAATACGATTTGAAAACCACCCTGAAACATGCAAACATTGGGTTGTATGCTGTTATTTTATAAGCTTTTCAAGTTTACAGCTGAAAATAATGTTTGTGCAAAATGAAATATACATACATATATAATAAATATAAATTTAAGTGCACAGCAAAACTGTGTTCCTATCCAGTCCTGTAATATCAGGAACTTCTAATAACTGGCCCGGACGGATCTGAGACAAGAAGGAATATTACTGTAGTTCCCAGCGCTTGACCTAGGGAAAGGAGGGGTAAGGAGCGTAACAAGAGATTAACCCACAACAGACGTCACCTACGCTAGTTTTGAAAACTATGTCGGTAAATCAAACAGTTGCTATTATTTCGCCATCCTGTATGCATTAGTAAGAGTTTTTCTAGTGTTATGTACTTTATTGATTCACTGGTTTTTTTTTTATTTACTCTATGTTCTAAAACAAAATCAAATTTATAATCTTTGGTTTTTTTTTTCCTTTACGTGACCAGAAAGTACCTTAACTAAGGTTGTATGATATGTTATATGATACTAGCAGGCTAAGTATTTTAGTTTTTTTGTTAAAAATGTGTGCTATTTTATAAAATTATTACTAAATATTCTCATAGTTTTTTTAATTAGTATAATAATGTATATGTACCATACAGTACCAGTGAACGTCACACAACACAAATATATTACAATATATGCACAAAATACAATAGGCTTTTCGGTAACAATGTTACCATCTTCAGTTTGTGTATGTCTGAAGATGGTACATCGTTACCGAAAGGCCTTACAAAATAAAAAAACTATAATTACTGGAGTGTTTGATTTATCCATAACATTAAAATACATACAGTACAACCTCGGTTATCCGGCCTAATGTGGCGAAGGTCAAGCCGGATAAAATATAAGTCATAAATAACTTGGTTTTATTAGAGAAACGCGTTTAGTAACTGATAACAGACAGCATGCGTAAGCGGAGCATGCTGTCACAATTGCATGTGACACAACGCGCTCTGCAGCAATTGTATTGAAATGAACGATGTTTATCACGATTGCCCACTTTGACACTGCTTTACAATACAATACGAAGGATATTTAAAAAAACAATGCCAATTGCTGAGTATGTACGTAAAATGAACTATTCCACTTCCCCCACTTGCGAAATGGACTCTTCCAGCCAGCCACACTGAACAAAAGTAAACAACATTGCCAGCTCGGATTTTCAGGCGCATCATTAAACTACAGTGTCGCTAAAAAGTTTAGGGACAGGCTTAAAAAAAACACAAATTTCTGACAAAAGTTTATTTTTAATGGAAACAAATATTTAAATTATACAAAATAGTAAAATGGACATGAATACATACAAATCAGTAATCAATAGGTCCTCCATTAGCTTTATAACATTCTTTGATCCGTTTTGGCATCGAATCAATGAGTGTCAGACAGTCTTCCTTCTTGATACTCCGCCATATCTGTGCCAACATGAACTTCAGTTCAGCTTTGTTCTTGGGTTTGTTCTTCGCTAGACGACTGGCCATGGTATTCCATAAATTTTCTATCGGATTAAGATCCGGGCTTCGTGGTGGCCACTTCAGAACCTCAACATCATGATTACTGAACCATTCTTGTGTGTGTCTTGATTTGTGGCACGGTGCATTGTCTTGTTGAAAGATGTAATTTTCACCAAGCAATTTATTGGCAGATGGTAACATGAATTCTTCTAGAGTTTGACAATATTTAATACTGTTCATTGTGCCTTCAACGAACTGAAGCTCCCCAGGACCCTCACTTGAAATGCAACCCCATATCATCACTGCTTCGCCACCGGCCTGAACTGCAGGCGCTACACATGCTGGTAGAAATTTTTCAGTATTGGTACGTCGTACCCTAACTCTGCGCCTTGGAAATAGTTCAAAACGGCTTTCATCAGAAAACAAAACACGCCGCCAAGCTTCTTTTGTCCACCCTAATCGAGCCTTGCACCAAACTTGGCGTGTCTTTTTGGCCTTGTCATTTAACAAAGGTTTGCGGATAGCGTAAAATGATTTCATACCTGCATCTCTAAGTCTGGAACTCACAGTTGCTACACTCACATTGTAACGATCATCATCTTGTTTCATGCTGCTTAGTAAATCAGGTGCACTTGCATTTCGGTCCTTTTTGCTCATCACGAGTAGCTTACGATCCTGCCGAGGCGTGGTTTTACGTGGCCTACCACTCCGCGGGGCATCAATCACGGTACCGGCTAGGTTAAAACGTCGCACTGTATTTTCAACACATGTTTTAGACACATGTAACTTGGATGCAATTGTTCGGTATGAACTACCGGTTTTATACATACCGATAACTTGCCATTTAATGTCCTCGGACACAGATGAGCGGCCCATAATCACAGCTTTAACTTTCACAAAACAGCGAAATAAACAAATCACAAAGAAGATTGCAGTACAACTGTCACAATGGCAGTGTGGAATGCGCGCGCAGGCTTGTTTCACAAAACAACCGCCAGAGGAACAATGACGTGCAGACCGCATGTCTGTAAATGAAGGCGTCTACTTGTAGAAGCGAAATTAAAACTCACATTTTTTGTTATAAAATGTTCGAAAATAAAATTTTATTTGTACCCTGACCAGTTGAGTACAAAATTTATTTGTAACATGACATATTTTTTTAAATGATCATCATATTATAATAAAAGTACTGTGCAAGTTTCATTACAATATGGCAAGCCGTTAATATTACACGGTCGCTTGTTTAGAGGGTGACTAGTCAATACAGCACCTGCAATTTGCGAATGCAAAACCGAAACACTTGTGTACGACATTTACATTTCAACACTGAAAGGCACTTCCAATTAATTATAATTTTATCTTATAAATAATTGTTATTGTTATCCTCTTGCCAAACCGAATGACACGGACTACCGGATAAAGCGAGGCCAGATAATCGAGGTTGTACTGTATGTCTATAAAATATGACTAGTAATTTTATTATTTGATATACAACACAACAACCTTGAAATATACGTGAAAACAATCTCTGCTAAACAAATAACACAAATAGACTAACAAAAAAGGACAACAATAGATTCTCTACAAATGGACTGAATGACACACATCACACTATCTGGTTTAGTCCCCATGGCATGCATACATAAACCCTACTGACAAGAGAAAATTAACAGCTGTTATTTCTTTTCATAGATAAATGAGTAAATAAGTGAGAGAGCACTTTGGTTGGTCTAAGCCATTCATTCTCAACCTTTTAATGCTTGCAGTACATTATCAAGAGTATAATATTTTAGTTTTTTAATTAGCATACTACGTGTTGGTACATATACAGTACAAGTAAACGTCATACAACACAAATGTATTACAATATAAGCACAAAATGCACAAATATATTACAATACAAGTACAAAATGCACGAACATTAAGGTGATCGATTTCGGTGAACCACGCTCACCTGTCCTCAGACCAGAGGAATTCACAATAAAATGACTCACCTTCTTTTGTGAATTCCTCTGGTCTGAGAAAGGTGAGCGTGGTTCACCGAAATCGATCACCATAATATTCGTGCATTTTGTACTTGTATTGTAATATATTTGTGCATTTTGTGCTTATATTGTAATAAATTTGTGTTGTGTGACGTTTACTTGTACTGTATATAATATTTTGTGGCATATCAATATGTAAATATCCAACAGTGTGAGTAATGATGGACATATTATTCATTTGAAATGTTTTCTTAAATAATTCCACACCCAAACAACTATTTATTATAACAAAACTTTTCTTTAACTTTTTTCAACAACACTTTTTTTTAAATATTATTTTTACTTTATTATTCCACTTTACAAAAATAAATGTTGTATCATTCAGAAAAATCGTGCTTATCATTTTTCCCCCATGAATATAAAACCCTAAAATGTTTTGTGGCATACCTAGCCAATCTCACAGCCACACTACTGTTGTGAACCAATGGTCTAAACATTTGAAGTAAACATAGTACAATTATGCATAACCATTTAAGACCAGAGTTAACCTTGCTACATATTTTATTTATTAAATATGGTTTTGTGTTTTTATACTTGGGTTTTGAGCTAGATAAAGTTCTATGCATGTATATTGTTAATCACATGGTAAGGGTTGTTCTACAGGTGAACACCAGAAAAATTGTTTATCATAAATACTTGTCTGCTCTCCTGTCTCTTGGCTTGATTGAGTTGATCTACTGTGTCTGCAGGTACTCGCTCAAGGAGTGGAGTAATCAAGGGATCACTGACAGAGTTCAAAAGGTCAAAGCTCGCCCAGCTTCCTCGAGGCATCTCAGTTGTAATGACTCGATCTGTTCCCAATTTAATCTAAAAAAATATAATAATTTTCATTGTACTGGATGTACATAAGTTGCATACTAATTATATATATGAATATGTGATATTGTTTTAGTTGTGGAAAATATTACATTACCAACTATAATATCATGAAATACAAATATTAACCTAACACAGTTACAGTATAAATAGGAAATGGTATCGACTACTTTTACTCATATACTTTTAGATGCCATAGCAAAATTCCGACAACACAAGTAGTTTTACTAAAATAATCCATTAGACTATTTTATTGGATGCTGCATTATATGATCTAACGGAGCTTTTCTTAGTTTAGTTTCAGGGAGAGGAGAGATAGCTCGGAGCCCCTTCCGCCCACTGCAAGTCAACCTTTCACGAGCTTTCCTTATGTACACTTCACTCGGAGCAGCCGTAACTAAGAGGCTAAGGTAGTGGCTTGCCATGCAGCCAGTCTGGATTCAATTCCTGATGTGATCATAATAGTTTTTACTCTTCCATTCCCGTAGTTCAGAAGTCACGTTAAGCCGGTGGTCCCTTGGTAAGTAAGAATTTAAGTTTTGCCTCATCAAGTGATGTTTCGTCTATTTCAAAATGTAAAAGAAAAAAGAAAAAACTACTTATGAAGACTTGGATGATGCTCTTCTACAATGGCTTTTACAGCAAAGAGCATCTGGAAATCCATTCAATGGAATGATTTGTGAAATGAAAATGAAATGAAATATGGCTTTATTGTACAATTATGTTACAATTGGTGAGGTTAGGACTAAAAAGTCCTCTCTTACACCTAACCATTATTACCGTAAGTGTGTAAAATAAAATACATTACACGATAGTAATAACACAAAATAGAAATTCATTAACAAAAATAATAGTCATAGCTTATATAAATATAACATATTTTATATTAACATATATACAAAAGAAACAACTGTAAACTTAAACTCACATTCATCCTCTCATACATAACATGCTGTCAGCATATACCTAATGCCGATCAAGTCCCTCACCCCACGAGGCCCGGAGAAGAGCCATAACTGCAGCCCGAAACCGATCGCACTCTTCGCTACCTCTAATATGATCAAGAAGATTATTCCAAAGTCGGCAAGCGGTCACAGTAAAAGGTTGTTGTATAAAGAATTTCTATGAAGAGGAATTGACAACAATGAAGATCCGCGCCAAGTGTTCCAAGTGCTAGTTTCAGAAATGTAAGAAAAACATTCGGACAAATTAGTTGGGGAATTATTATGTAGGATTGAATACAAAATAGTGAGAATTGAGAATATGAAGCATACAGAGTTGATCCAATTTGAGAAGACAAAAGTTTTTGAAAAGTGGGGTAACATAGTCTCGACGTTTAAGGTTGTAAATAAAACGGATACATTAGTTTTGGGCACACTGCAATCTGTCCGAAAGCTCAACCGTCATGTCATTTACCACAGCATCACAGTAGTTACAGTTTGGAAAAATTAGCATCTTTACAAGCATCACTTTCATATTCAATGTGAGAAAAAGAGCAAATCTTTTCAGACTGAGAATGCCAGCAAAAACCCTGTTACAAGTTTCAGTAGTATATTCAGACCAACTTAAGTTTTTTTCAAAGTAAGTCCAAGGTTTTTTACTTTATCATTGTTAAGTAATTCAGTATTATTTACAAATATTTCTGCTACGAAAATAAAATATTTTTTTTAATAAATTAGGTTTGGAAGGTTATTTCAGTGCATCATCTGGTTGGTTTACACGATTTAAACAGCGGCACGGTATTAGAGAACTGACCATTCAAGGAGAAATTCTTAGCGGTGACAAAATAGAGGCTGAGCAGTTTGTCAAATTTGAAAATTTTATTTTAAAAGAAGGTTATCTTCCAGAACAGTTATTTGATGTTGACAAAACTGGCCTCTATGAAAATATCCAATATAAAATATTTCTATCGATATTGTAAATGATAGTTCCTAAAACTTCCCGTTTGAGTGCAGTATCAACTTAGACATTTCTTTGGCCAACTCCTTCAGCCTATCAAAAAAGTAAATCGTCTATGAATGAAAAGGGGCGGGGCAGCCAATCAGAGCGTGCATGGGGGCAGCACTGTCTCCTGCCTTTTCACATGCGTAAAACAAAAATAACCTCGGTGTGTCGCTCCACCCAAGCACATTGTTTTCAACACTTATTGTTCTTTTTCTCTGTTTTCTAGTTTTCAATTATTTTGTTGTAGTTATTATTGTATCATAAATTAAAGATACTGTTAAAAGTTTCAACTAAAATATTGAACACTTTTTATATTTGTATTTTTCATTATAATTGTACATCTACAATAAAATTTTAACTTTAAATATAAATTTATATATTTTTTTATGTTCCTTTATGTTTCTAAAACTTAAAAAATATTAACTTGACATTTAATTAAAATTATTTTTTTTACATAATTACGTGTTACTTTAAAATAGGGTAAGATAATTTCCGTGTGCAAAGAGTTAAAAAACAAAAGACAATGCACGACTTTTTTAAACCTGCCTAATAATATTATCTTATTTTTCATTTAAAAAAATATAATTAGACCACTGTATTTTTTCTGTGGCGTTGAACTCATTTGATAACTCTTTCATTAGTAAAATACCAATTATATGTTTTCATTGTCAAGAATATGTTTCTAATTTCTTTGTAAACATATTTATTGATAAAACAACATAAGTCTTTGATGACGTGTATTCAGTAAAACTACTGCATAGTAAAATGAATCTCACAGTGAAAGTCAAGTGTCATTATCCTATATTACTTAGCTTTTGTGTCTTTATTTTACAAGTTTGGTTTATTTTCTTCTAAAAACAAAGTTTAAATTCAGACACTAGTAACAATGCAGTCATTGAACTGACTCGCTCGCTAGTCCCTACTACGTCATTAGAACGTATGCTTCGCCACGTCCCGACTCTGTTGTTCTGTTATTGTGTACTTATCTTCTTCCTTTTTGTTGCCCTCTATCTCTTTGCTATGTTCATTTCGTAAATAAAAGTGAACTCTGTAACAAAATGAAACCCAAACCAAGTAGTTGTATGCAGTTTATTGCAATAATTATCAATATGAAATTTCTCTCATCATAACATTTTAATCCTTAACCCTTTTAGTGCCATGGTGACGAAATATCGCCACCAAATAATTAGTAACAAAGTGCCACGGTGACGAAATATCGCCACCAGTTGATTGAGTGAAAAGTGCCAGGTGGCGATATATTGCCACCAATTATTTTCGATTGTATACTCGAGTTTTACGTAAATATCGATGTTCGTAATCATTTATCAGGATGACCGAACATTTATTAGTCGATTACTACTCATTCCAAAGTCTTTGGAGAAAAAAACATCACTCCAGAACTAATAACAACCCAAGCGGACGACAGCTGGTCAGACGTTCGTTGTTTGTTTACTGTCACTGTCAGTCTGCCCCAGTGCGTACCCGATTCAGTCATTGTTTTGTTGTTGTGTGTTGTTTTGTTATTATTTGCTTTGTTTGTATTATAATCTGTATATATTTATTATTTCTTTACAATCTGCATTATTATAATTAATATAGTACATTATGTTATTAAATTGGTTGTAAGTAACATTCACCACTTTCATAATTATTTTCAATTGTTAAAATATATATAAACAGTGCTAATTTGTTTATTTTATAATATAAAAACATGAAATTTGGTGTACATGTTAGGAATAAAATAAGCTTCAAAATAAAATGATTTCCACAGTATAATTATTCTTTTTTCAGTTACTTATTTGTAATCAAATACAAAAATTTTTTTTTAATTTTTATATATTATTTTTGTTGTGATAATTTTTTTATTTAAATGTTTAACTTGTTACTATTTTTCCTTGGTTGCTATGGTTATAAGAAGCAATTTGGTACCAGATTTGTTAAAATATGTTACATAGAAACAAAGCTATGATTTTTGTAAAACATTGTTACAAAATCGCTGTTTTCACCCCGGCATTTTTGAGCATGACTATGAGTTTAGAGACTGGCTGTACAACTTTTTGATCAGAAAATTGTGGGCGTGGCACTCAAAGGGTTAAAGTGCCATTTACTTGTAAATGCCTATTTTCCATTAAGCACTAATTTATTGTAAAAAAATCAAAATTATATTTTTTAGTTGCTCATTTTTTTTATTGTTCTCTACAGGAAAATAAGATATGATAACATTTTAAAACTTTTATTAGCTTACTTAACCTTTTCTTCTCATATATGAATATGTTAATAAGTGAACATTTACTTGAAAGTAAGCCTCAGGCATAGATCACTTATACAGTATGAATCAATACAACATATTATTACTATTAATAAAATATGTATAATTGAGTACATTTACTTGTACATAAACTGATAAGGAAAGGGCCTGCACATAACACATATAATAAAAAATAAGTAAATACACTTGAATACATTCCACAAAATCAAAATCAGCAGGATTATTCATATTGACACTTAAAACTAATAAATTACTAACATATATTAAACTAAAGTAATGATAAAAACATATAAACTAAATACACATTGTCAAAGAGGTGAGGCGGCGGACAATGACAACCGCGCGGCTCGACAGTAGTTGTGCGTATATGCGCTTGTAGCGTTAGGCGGCGTAGGCGAAATATACACTGCCAGACAAAAACCAGTCTCAAAAGGTCAAGAGTCTCGCAATGTGTCTTTCATGAGTCACCGCCCATAACCCAAACGCACTACCGGATTAAATTAGAAACATTATTACGAAAATATTATTTTTGTAATTATTGCGTGTATATGCACTTACAGCATTTAGAGCAAGTCAACATATGCGCATATATGCGCTTACGACGTGATAAGGCTTAAAGATTAATATTTTTTATGTATATGCATAGTAATAAAGACGATAAAGCGTATTTAATGCATATGACTCAATCGTATACTATATTAGCTATATTAATAAACTAAATACAATATTAAATTTGCCATAACGAGTAAATGTAAAACTTGTTTTCTAATTTTAATACACTATCCATCTTTTATTGTTTTGTTCCGTGATTGCTTAATCCAGGATTTGTTTTTCCAGGAAATGGTTACCACTAGTAACAATGCAGTCATTGAACTGACTCACTCGCTAGTCCCTACTACGTCATTAGAACGTATGCTTCGCCACGCCCCGACTCTATTGTTCTGTTATTGTGTACTTATCTTCTTCCTTTTTGTTGCCCTCTATCTCTTTGCTATGTTCATTTCATAAATAAAAGTGAACTCTGTAACAAAATGAAACCCAAACCAAGTAGTTGTATGCAGTTTATTGCAATAATTATCAATATGAAATTGACTGTATTCCAGAATTGTTAGGCCTGTCCATCCCTAGTATGCAGGCAACAATGAACATATGGGCCTTTGGAATCTAATGTCAAGAATCCAAGGTTTAGCAACAAATAATTCAACAACATATGTAAGATTGTTAATTAACTAGAAAATAAAATAAATAATAGAGATATTTCTACCTTGTAATTACTGTCACTGGAGGAACCATTACATGAAGAATGCTCCAAGTCAATCTCAAACTCCTGGTGGGGTACCAGCTGGAGGAGTGCTTCTTTCTCACTGTTTCGGTCCCGTAGCCAGTTGCTGCTTGAGTGGTGACGGTAGTGGTAGTCGACAACCACATAATCTCTGGTGTAACACTCAACACAATCTCGTACACGTGGACTTAGTTCATTCCTACAGTTCCATTTTTTAAGTATAAATAAGTTTCAGAATTTAGGTATATTTGCTATTATTTCAATACTTCAAATAACATTTTTTTTTAAGAAAATGGTTTTTAAAGCAAGCAATCTTGATAGATTAGCTATTTATAAATAATATTTTAATATATCCAACTAACTCATATAACTTAGGCATAAACGGCCGGTATCATAATTGGAACCTATATTTTCCGGTGACAAACGCGTCAATGTGCTATCTACATTATTTACTAGATAACCACTAGGTTGTCATTTTGATTGTTGCCGGAAAACATAAATTCTAGTTCTAACTATCTCATACTTTTTGTGTCTGTAGTAAAAATTCAAACTTAAATACTCACAACAATCATTTTCTCGCTTTGATGATCCAAATTATTTAAAATGGCATCCTGATTATGAATTAATCTTATTTAAATTGTTTCCAATGGTATGTGTTTTATTTAACCCCTTTAGGACCAGAAAGCAAATTAGCATATCTTGTGAACAAGATACAGCAGTAGTTTATTACCACTTTGTATTTCACATCTCTCAAACTAACTCTAATTGATATTTATTCATCATATACTATATTGAAAAAGTGGTAGATTGGAGGGAGTGGTTGGATACTCAGTTTGACAGCGCATATTTTTTAATGTTTTAAGTAATCTTAAAAGCAAATTTATTTTAAAAATTAACAAAAATACTAATAAGTAATAGTAATCTAAATCTCGTATACTAAGGTCTCCATTAATATTTGTAATATAATAGATATTTGAAGAAAACAATACTCACAATGCTTCACTAAAAGTCACATGGTTGCTACTACTATTATTAATTGTTGAAATAGCATCACATCATGGTTATAAGTCTAATCTAAAGTAACTCAGCTGGTGCTTGTTAGATATCAATTAAGAATTTTGAATTCCTCACTGAATTTTGAAACAGCAAATATATATATATATACAGGGTGTTCGGTAAAAGTGTTCCAATAATTTATGATGTTATTGTACACATTAAAATAAACAAAAAAGTTCCTATAAACATAGGTCCTAAAACCTATAGTTTTCTGTCTATCTGTCTGTATGTGTTTTTTACATAAAAATTTATAAATTGAGAACCACTTATAGTACAGTTATGAAATTTTGTAGTTATGTTTACCTTTTATATTCCCACTTGAGAAAAAAATATGAACAAAATATCTTTACGCGTTTCAAAATGGCGGCCAATCGAAAATTTTGATGTTTAATTACGCAAAAACCACACCCTGTATAAAAATGTTACAAGAATAATAAACATTTGGAAATGTTTTTCTAAAACTAATGGTGTTTATTTCATTCAAATCAGATAAAAAACAACTGAGCTGTACTAAAACACATAAAACCATGTTTTACATTAGTACACAACAGGAAGTATACTTTTCTAGACTGTTGTACTCTGAACAGCTGATTTAAAACCAATGATCTGATTATTGTGAACATATGTTTATTTAAGGTTATAAAAGAATGTTTCTGTCATTGTTGGCATTAACACGTAACTTAAATAACCTATTTCTTCTGTACTGTAAAAGCTTTGTGCCAAGTACTTTAGTATTGCAATAAAACATGCAATTTTAATTAGTTATACTGTAGTTAATTGTTTGCTTTAATTAGTGAGTGTTTGTGGTTTAGTTTCGTTTCATTATCAACAAGAAATGGAAAATAATGGAATTCATAACTTTACCAATTCAGAAATGGCAGATATGCATCTAATGTATGGCCTTGCTAATTGTAGTGGTACTGAGGCAAGAAGACTGTATCAGGAACGTTTTCCAAATCGTGTGTTACCTTGTAATAAAACATTTTCAACAATTCATCGACGACAATTCAGCTTGCAGAGACTGGAAGCTTTTCACACCAAAAAACAGGTAACTCTGGCCGACAGGTTTCAGTAAGAACACCTGAATTGGAAGAATCCATATTGGATGTCATAGCAGACCACCCCAACAAAAGTATTAGAGAACTTGGTTTTCAGTTTAATGTTAGCTGTGAAACAGTCTGGACTATACTACATGAACAACAACTTCATCCTTACCATGTACAAAAAGTTCACTCACTGCTACCTCGTGATTACCATCCCCGAATCCAGCTTTCTCAGTTGTTTATTCGAAAATGTGTGAACCCACATTTCTTGAATAAGGTGTTATTCACGGATGAGGCCAAATTTTCAAGAACCATGATTATTAATTCTCACAACTCACACATTTGGTCCATCAATAACCCACATGCAATTACACAGGTTAATCACCAATATCAGTTTTCTTTAAATGTTTGGGCTGGCATAATTGGTGACAATTTGTTTGTAAGCTTTTTACCGAACATTCTTAACGGCCAGACATATTTACATTTTTTGACTGATGACCTTCCAACTATTCTTGAGGATTTGCCACTGACAGTATGTGGTTTATGCAGGACGGTTTTTTTTTTTTTTTTAAGATGGCCAGGATTGTGCATATGCATCCTGGTAGTTGCCTCTCAGCCTGTTGGCTTATTGTGCACCCTCTTTCACAGGTTTAAACCGCATCGAATCCCAGGCCTCTTGAGAACCTTAGGATCTTGGAAAAAGTATTTTCCTGTTGACCTCCTTCATCTACACATAATTGTGGCCCGAAGGAGTTTAGGCGATGTCGCAGCAATGCTGGACATTCGAATATTATGTGGTGAGCTGTTTCTTCCTCCTCTCCACATTTCCTACATAGGGTGGTATCAACCATCACTCCTATTCTTCGTAGGTGACTACGGAACAACCAATGGCCAGTAATAAATCCTACCACTCTTCGGAGTTCCTTCCTGTTTAGCCGTAGGGCCTCTACTGATAGGGACTTTGAGGAGCCCCTTAGTATCCTCGTTGACTGAGTGTTGCCGTCAGTATTTTCCCAGTGTCTTTGTTGCTCACCTGCAACCCACTGATACTGACACACGTGCTTGGCTGTATGCTATGCAGCACACAGGTTCTGGGCCAATGAGAATGCAGTCAGCTGCTACGTTGGCACACCTGTCTGCTTCTTCGTTCCCTTTGATCCCACTGTGCCCTGGCACCCAATTCAAGCAAACCTTGTTGGATTCTGCCAGTACCTTAATTGCCTTATGGCACTCCCATACAGTCCTGGAACTGTAAACCTGTTTAGCCAGGGCCATCAGTGCTGCCTTATGTCCGAGTTAATGTAAATGACTTTGCCCTTATAGCCTCTATTTACATTAATCCTCGCACATTCAGCAAGGGCAGTGACCTCAGCTTGGAAAACGGTTGCAAATTTACCTAGGCTTATGCTTTCGCTTACCCTGGGTCTGATGCCAAACACACCTGCACCAGTGCCTTTCCTGGTCTTTGACCCGTCTGTGTACCAGGTAAGGGCGTTATACATATAGTTGGGTTCCCCCTCTTTCCACACATCCCTACCACCAATGTTAACCTGGTATGGCTTTTCGAGATCTGTGCTTTTTTATCATTCTATCCGGCACCATGTCTAGAATATCTAGCTTCAAGACATTGATTATTCTAGAATGCTTACTGTCAGGATGGTAACGCCAATTACCACTGCACTGCATTCTGTAGGCAGCTATCCTTGCCTCCCCTTTGACGAACAAGTCGAGGGGGGGGAGGTTCAGAACTACCTCCATTGCAGCCGTGGATGTACCTCTAAAGGCTCCCAATGTACTCAGACACGCCACTCGCTGCACCCTTGATAAGATTGCAGCTGCTGTGCTTTGTTGTAGCTTAGGCCACCACACGATGGATCCATACACTAGCATCGGTCTTGTGACCCTAGTTCATAGCCAGTTTGACATCTCTGGTCGGAGACCCCAAGTACACCCAACCGCGCGTCTCACCATCATTAGTGTGGTCTGAGAGCGTTTGGTAATATAGTCAAGGTGTCTATTCCAGGTTAGTTTGTCGTCAAGCTTGATTCCCAAGTACTTAAACTCTTTGCTATGCAGGACGGTGCTCCAGCCCATTTCAGTTTAAATGTTAGAAACTATTTGGATGGAGCGTACAACAACAAATGGATCGGTCGTGGAGGCCCAATTCCTTGGCCAGCTAGGTCCCCCGACCTTAATCCTTTAGACTTTTTCCTATGGGGCCACCTAAAGTCACTGGTTTATTCCACTCCTGTAGATAACATCGAAGAGTTGCGAGCAAGGATATTAAATGGCATTGCTACAATTCAGCAGACACCTGGCATTTTTGAAAGAGTCCGCCAGTCAATGAGGAGGCGCTTGGATGCCTGCATTTTAAACGGAGGCCGCCACTTTGAGCAATTATTATAAGTTTAATAATTTTAATTTTCTAAATGTAATAAATTTACCATTAATAAATGTTAGTAGTTTTCTATTTTTTTTTTATTTTACCTTCATATTCAATGAGTATGTACTAATGTAAAACATTTATGTTCACAATAATCAGATCATTGGCTTTAAATCAGCTGTTCAGAGTACAACAGTCTAGAAAAGTATACTTCCTGTTGTGTACTAATGTAAAACATGGTTTTATGTGTTTTAGTACAGCTCAGTTGTTTTTTATCTGATTTGAATGAAATAAACACCATTAGTTTTAGAAAAACATTTCCAAATGTTTATTATTCTTGTAACATTTTTATACAGGGTGTGGTTTTTGCGTAATTAAACATCAAAATTTTCTATTGGCCGCCATTTTGAAACGGGTTAAGATATTTTGATCATATTTTTTTCTCAAGTGGGAATATAAAAGGTAAACATAACTACAAAATTTCATAACTGTACTATAAGTGGTTCTCAATTTATAAAGTTTTATGTAAAAAACACATACAGACAGATAGACGGAAAACTATAGGTTTTAGGACCTATGTTTATAGGAACTTTTTTGTTTATTTTAATGTGTACAATAACATCATAAATTATTGGAACACTTTTACCGAACACCCTGTATATATATATATATATTATTTTGTTATTAAACAGTAAAGTATTTGACAATAAGTCATTAACTCATTAGTGACCTCGCCTTCTAATATCTAGAATATAAATTATTTTTTGTTAATTTTGAACAGTACATAATAGGTCTTTGTCCATACGATCAGATTACTTACATAGAATGCAATTTGGATTTTATATATTCCGAAGCTATGAAGATACTTAACATGGCAGTCATATCCCGTTTTTAGACAAAAAGAAACAACAACATTTTTTCTTGGGAAATCTGGAATATCATTTAAATCCTCATATGATTTGTTTTTTATTTTGTTTTTAAGGTAATTTGGAAATGAGTTTTTAAAGAATATTTAATTTTGCTCTTTACTTGAATGGAAGGAGTTGTATTGTTTTGATGGGGTAGATTTTCTGTTGCTCCTTGTTTAGCTAGTTTTGTCAGATAATACATTTCCTTTGATATTACAATGTGAAGAAATCTATAGGAAAATAAAATTTCTATTTTAATCATTTAAATTTTTCACAAGTTTTCTGCATTCCATAAGTTATTTTAATTCTATCTTTGTATCATTACAAATCGCTTTCATTGCTGATTTAGAGTTACAAAATAATACAATGTTTCTAAATCGTACATAATTTATTTATAGCTAATTTATTGTTGTACGATAATGAATAATGAAGAAACATGAAACAGGTCACTGATTTGAACTTCTGTGTTCTTGTGACAGGAAATTTGTTCCTCAGATGATTCTCCCACTTAGCTATCCATAGAAGCTGACCTTCAAACTTTATGACAGACATTCAAATGAGTTATCTTCCAGCTGTCACCAACAATACAATAAATAGCAGTGGCATATTTACAAACAGGTAACTTATCTTCGTTGGTTTTCTTTCAACTGACACTGTATTTTAAATGAAGGCTCAGATTTAGTTACAGTAAATGAAATTCTAAATTGTTTATCAATTACTGCAAATAAATTGGAATTTGCTATTACAGAAAATTAATTGAATAGATTCCTATATGCTTATTTGTTTGGGAATTAATATTATCTACTAGAGAATTATTATAGTAATATTATATACCAGATAAAAACATTAATACTTTATTATGACAAACTGTAAAGACAATAATATATTATCTAACTTTGAAGTAGATATTTTGTATTTGTAAAAATACGGAGATATGCTGAATGGCCAACAAAAACCATTGAAATTGAGGAGAGAAAGAGAAGTTCTGTGTACCATATAATATCCTATGGGACATAACAGAATGGTATTTGCAGAAAGAGTGACTTAAAATATCTTGATTACAAAGAATCATTCTGCCTATGAAAATAGTGCTTCAACCGTCATTGATAGAAAATGTAATCCATGAGGAATGTAAAGTTATTATTTATTTATTTGGTTTGAGTGTTTTTTGTTTTGTTGGGTTTAAAATAGTTCAAAATTAGTTTTTTCCATATTTAAATGTAAATTATTAGCTTTTAGAAATTAACACGTTCGCTGCGTCACGAGATCTCCGGGTCTCGTGTCGCAAATATACTTTATGTCATTAATAAATTTGAGGTGTGTTTGGTTTTTTACGATTGCAATATTTCTGTTTATAAAAACGGTATTTTTATTAGGGTTGTATTCTCTCGAATAACTTTTGTTGTGATTGTTTTTAGTTAGCTAGAAGGTACGCGAGATCTATAGATATCGTGCCGCACCAGAATAATAACGTATTAGCTGTGTGCGGCACGAGACCTCTAGGCCTCGTACGTGAACAACTAGACGTCTGGAGCTAAGCGCTACCCAGCCTAGACCAGATGTTCTTGTAAAGGGCGGGAAAATTATTGTTGGTTTGCAGGTTATTTGTCTGCTGTTCATTCTCTCTCAGAGCTCTATTTATCAGCTGTTGTTGGAAAACGCGGGAAAGTTTTGCTTCATATGACACACCACGCTTTATGAATCAGCTGTTGTTAGAAAACGCGGGAAACAGCATAACTTTCCTTCAGTTTTCTGCTTTCTTTCAGCTACAAGTAATATATTGTTTATGATTTATATGCGTTCTGTGGTGTTACTTTGATACTTGCTGTATATTTTGTATATATTTTATTTCCGACAGTTATCCGATTGTACCCATTTTTCCCCTTTTATATACCATAAGTAGGGCTATATAATGAAAAACAAATGCAATCATAACTATTATTATAAAAAACATTATAAGTTCCAAGAAGATGTATGATTCACTTATTTATAACGATTATTTATCGATAGGAATTGATTTTTTACTATTCTTTTACTAGGTGCGGAACGAGATCCCGAGGTCTCGTGTACATATGTTATAATCAAACACTGCTCAGCACTTATGACGTCAGAATCCTGTTAGTTCCGAAACAAAAACCTAGAGTGTTCTATCTGCACTGTGTGACGTACTACCGTGCGCGCAATATCTGTTGCACAACGAGACCTCGGGATCTCGTCCCGCACTGAACTAATGATAAACAACGAGGCCTCGAGATCTCGTGACGCACCAAAAGAATAAGCGCAAAAAATGTAAAAAGCAGCGAACGTGTTAATAAAAGTTTTCCATTTCAATGTATCATACCATTTCAATTTATTGTTTTTGCTGATACCTTCAGATTATAGACATCCTAATTTTCTTTTAGATAGAGAAGGTTTGTTGAAAGAAAGTTTAAACTCACCTGCTTTCCCCTAACGAGCTTTAGTCACAATCACTAAGGTGTCTACTGTTCTATCCCAACCACCCTTTTTTACAACATTATTTTACTTGGGTAATTTGAAAATAACTGAAAATATATAGTTAACTGAAACAATTTGTCCATTAACTCCTTTTAAGATTTCCTTACCAATGTTTAGATGATTTAGCAGTAAAAATGAAAGATATACAGAGAAGGGTGATTAAAAAACACACAATTTAAAAACAAACCGATATAAAATCAAAATATGTTTGATGATAACTTACAGAGGTTCTTTAGGTACTGGCAAATTTTGAGTTCTAATTTTCCTTGGAACAATACAGACTTCAATATCGTTGGGTGGGAAGTCAAGAATGTTGCGCAAAGGATCTCTGTCAATTATAAGTTGATGTTGTAGCATAAATTCTTCATAGTCAAGTGGGTCAACCACATCAGAGGGCTGTAACAAACAGATAATTGAGCTAAGTAAAGAGATTTATTATACAACCCATTGATAGTCTGGTTAACTATTTAGGTTAGGTTAGGTAACTATTTACTATAAACATAATTACTAGAATACTTTGAAACCAAGCTTGTTAACATCCCACTAATAAAACAGCTTAAAGTTTTAACTTCAACTTTAGTAGCCTACATAAAATCATTGCCTTTTTGTAATAATGTTAAGAGACTGTTTGCATCAGAGTAGGCTACATATGTTATTTTCTAATGAGATCTAATTTTCAGGTGATTTTGCAACTTAACCCATACAGTTTATTGTACACACTTAGGTATTGAAACTGGCTAACACCAACTGAGTAATTATAAGGGATATAAGCAAGAACTTGGACAGGAAGCATAATTAATGCTGCGTTATCCTCACAACTTATGATAGAAATGCTCTTTAAAAATACTTGTTCAACTAGCTTCCAATCAAATAAAGTATAATTTTACATTTGCCTTTTGCATGAAAATTAATGTTGTTTCTAGGCTCTAGTAAATTGTGAGTTACTTTTGACAAGGTTGGTTAATTCACTAAACAGTAAAATATCATCCTGCATTGTTTGTGTTGAAACAAACAAATGTAGATTGCTTGCTGTGATTGTTAACAATAACAAAAATCACTATTGGTGGTTGGTTAGGTTAGGTTAGATGATAATCAAACAAGATGAATTGATTAAAAAAATTATATGAAAAAAGACTTTATTGTATATGAAGTTAGGGCTAAAAAGTGTCCCCTTAACCACATATACATGTAAGCACAATAATAATATTTCCAGTTCATACTCATCACTAAGAATACAAAATAGTTATCTCAATCAAATAGTGTTGAAATAATAATCAAATTAATAAACTACGTAGGTTATTATAATAAGCAAATTCATGCCTTATAAGACTAAATAAACAAATAATTGTTAATAAATAGTTATAAGAAAAACAACTGATTGAAGAGGAATAAAAATTTAGGTTGAGACAAAAATAAAATTGAAACAACAAAACAATATTTGTTGTTTAACTTTGAAGTTGGCACTAGTGGCACTGTGCTATAATCCAGCTACTTGGGAACAAAGTTTTATGGAGATTGTAGGCGATAGGTTCTATGCTCAGTCCTCTTAATACTGACACTGTGTCTGCTCAATAATTGCCGTCGACGTGGACACTACTAGAAAAGTTAAGGGTGTCCATGTTGGGAGGTCACTCACTATGAGACCAAAGGCGCATGCTTCTCAAAAATGAGAAATCAGAAGTTTATTGAATTTTAAAACCATTAAATCAACATTTTTACTATTAGGACCTCATTCCATGGCAGGAGGGATGCATCCTTCATCTTAGGTGGATTTTCCACCGTGTGAAATTGAAAGTTCTGTACCACACCTTAACATCTAATATATGAATCACTTAGTTTTTTTTATAAATGGAAATTCCTTACCATTGAATTTACATGTTCATTTTGGCATTTTAAAATGTTACAACCACACACATACATAACAGCTATAAACACTCTGAATTAAGAACATGTAAGGTAGGTATCAAGGCCAGGATGACCAAGAAATGTACGCTCCCGTGACGTCATGTGGACAAACCAGCTGATCAAGTGGTTACTGTTTATGTAGCAGTGGTTATTCTCCAATCATCAAGATAACTCAAATTGTTTTTTTCAAATTCACTGATTTAACCGTTACCTGTTACACTCTGTCACAATAAAACCGAATCATTAGTAATAAATGTAAACGTAAACATCTATAAATATTTTTAACACCACATTTTTAAACCTAAAAGGATCATCACAATTTCAACCACGACGCTTTAATGTAATAAACTTGAAGTTCTATATAACTTTGCAGCTTTAAAAAAATACATAATACGGTAATAAAAGTTTTAAAAACGAATATTGCTAAATATATGTCACTGTAAACTGAACGGCTGATCACGCATGTAAGTAACTGGTGCTACATTTTCAGAGAAAAGTTGTGAATGATTTACCTTACATATTCTAGTTACCTTGATAGTAATGACTGTTTTAGATTATAATTTATAATAAACCATATATATAAGTATAACAGTATACCACAACAACACAACTAATTTCGATGAAAAAACAGACTGAGACTGACGTAGTGGCTAGCGAGCGGCGTAGTCTTTTGACTTAATGCTGACAAAGGGTCAAGGATGTTAGGGAGGGAGGGATGAACACTGCCTACTCCTGTTGAAGTCAATAATAATGAATGACAGAAATATACCTACAGCAGTAGTAAGGATGTCTACGTTCTATTCATAGTAATTAGCTATTGCCTTTATTGCAGTAAATGGTGTTAATGTACTGGATATATTAACTTTTTGAACATTTAATGAATTTGTTTGGATTATAAAATAAAAGATTAATGTAGTATATCTGATACAATTCTATCAAAACGGGACAAATAAGAGTCCCCATAAGGATTATTGGGACAGCGGGACATATGTCTAAAAAACGGGACTGTCCAGGACGTCTGGTCACCTTAAACATAACACATGTTATACTCATACCCAGATAGAAATAACGCATAGCGTTGTAATCTACCTGCTGCAAAGGTTAGCACACACTTTTTCTCTCCAAAAATAGCCAATAATGGTTTATGGTCAGTACAAAGTATGAATGGATGTAAAATATTGGTTAAATCATATTTTACTCTGTATACTATGCTTAGCACTTCTTTGTCGATTTGTGAATAAGCTTTGTTTGCTGAGTTTAAGACTCTACTAGCAAAACTAATAGGCTTTTCACTACCATCAGTTTGAACTTGACTTGAGACTGCTGATATGTCATAAGTTGAAGCCTCACAAGCTAGCTTAATAGTAGTTTAGAATCATAATGAGCTAGTACCTCTGCGGATACATGCTTATTGTTTGAACGGCTGCTATACAATTTTTATCCCACTTAAATTCTACACTTTTCTTATTTGATTACTATACTATTACTAATTACTATACTTATACTATTATAAACTTGCTGTAGTAATTTACAAGGCCCAAGAACCCTATCAACTGAGTAATATATCTGGGTGTGAGTGCATCAACAATGGTCAATGTTGTAGTAATTTTATCTGGAGACGTGCTTAACCCTTCCTTAGTCATAACAAAACCTAAGTACTCTAGTTTTTATTTGAAAAATTAACATTTATTTGTACTGACTGTTACCATTACCACCTAACCTCTGACAAATCCAAAGTATTCTAGACATATGTTGGTTAGTTACTACCAGTTATAATAATATCATCAAGAAATTAAAACAACTCCTGGTATCCCTTGTTAAGTCTGCTTGATAGTTCTTTGAAATATTCCAGGCCTGGACATGACGCCGTAGCATAACTGGTTATACACAAACGAACCATCGGGTGAACTTATTGTACAATACTGTTTACTTTTGTCTGCTAGCATCAGCTGTTCATACACCTGTGACAGATCAATTTTAGAAAACTTCTTCCATTTGTAAAATTGTAAACAATTCTTCGATCCTAGAAATATGATGTTTATCTACTTCAAAATTTGAATTTAAGGCAATTTTAAAATCCCCACAAATACAAATTTGCCCATTACATTTTAACACAGGAACACTAGGAGTACCCCATTTACTTGATTTTATACTAGAAATAATTCCCTCATTTTTAAAGTGTTTTAACTCTTTTTCTAGTTTTATCTCTAAATGCAAATGGTATGGCTCTTGGTTTGTGATATTTAGGCTTGGCATATTCTGTAAGCTCTAACTAAATTGGTTTTCCTTTGAAACAGCCTAATTTATCAGTGAACAAATTAGAAAGCTCAGAAAACAGACATTTACATTTCAATTTGTTTCTACAATTTTATTTCCTATCCTATTAACCTTCCGTCGGGCGCATTCGTTCCATAACGTGAGAGGGCGCACACGGAGGTAACCTTCGGGATAGAAAAATTAATGAAAAAAATTCATATTATTGTTATAAATGAATGTTATTGTACTTAACCCTTCAGTGGTGACGTGATTTTTTGTGACATCTTTAGTGACTATATTTATAATTTATTATAAAATCTTTACAAGATGGCACAGGAAAAATACAAAAACAGCTTAGATAGTTTGAGAATATGTTTATTTATTTGTTAAATACAAAAACTGTTCACAAACATATTTAAAAGTATATTTTTTTTATAAAAACTAAAACAATGTTAAAAAAGTTAATATAAAAAATTGAAGTTAAAAAAATCATTATAATATGCATCTTGAATTCTAATAGTGGCTATTAGTTCTACATTTGTATATTAAATAACTTCTTAAACCAGAAATTAACTGATATCTGTTTGTAACATAACAATAAACTGCCTTAAAAATTACTCTATAAAACAAAACAAATTAAGATATTTTTAGTACTATTTTTTTTTTTTTATAAGTCTGAAAAGTTAAAACTATATAATTATGTACCTAAAATTGTCTTAAACAGTTATTCATTAAATTTCATAATAAATAACAAATAAAAGTTCTAGTAATTCTTATTAAATCCACGAACAATCATCTTAGAAAAAAACATAAAAATTGTCAAATCAAACTAATTTATAATTATGACAAATAAACCAAATTTTACCATCTAGTTCAGTTATAATAGAAGTTAGAATGAATGATTTTTTAAACCACACAGTTTTTGCATATAATACCTGCATGAGGTATTACCTCTTACTTCAACCTCTTCATCTGAATCACCGACATCATCAAACACCACTGGTTCCCCGTCAAAACGATCCTCTTCACTGGCACACTCAAGAAGACGTCGGATGCGTTGTTGTTCTCTTTCGTAGTCCATTATCTGTAAAAAAATTATATTTAACATATAATATAGATTGTCATCTACTGGTACAAAAATGTATAAATAATTGTTTATAGGATACAAATATACATACAATATTCATATAACACAATTTGATGTACTTCTTCTTATATATTATTTCATTAAACATCTCATAAGGTAAGCAGTTTCATATAATTATGCCTAATAAACAAAATAAAACCTATCTTACCTAAATTGAATACATAATCCAAGACGGGAGTAGTGACTCTGGTGTAGTAGACCATATACGGGACTAGTGACGCTGGTGTAGCAGACCGTAACTTATCATAACCTCAAAACTGTACATGAGACGATTATGTCCAGACAACTGACAGCTCAGGACTACCCATGTTACAGCTACTGAGAACCGCGCCCTTCCACCACTTCCGGTTTTATTGGAATTTCAAAATATTAACTGATGCGGTCTGTCAGACAAGGCGTCACCACTGCAGGGTTAAATTGTATAATAAGTGTAGTATTACAAATAAATCATGAACTGATAGGAATTATCCCTTTTATACATTAATTAATATAAT
Organism: Stictocephala bisonia; assembly: GCA_035578905.1. Lineage (NCBI taxonomy): Eukaryota > Metazoa > Arthropoda > Insecta > Hemiptera > Membracidae > Stictocephala > Stictocephala bisonia. The sequence goes on from JAQJVL010002274.1 coordinate 97,070, forward strand.
TATGTGTATATATTGTCAAAAAAGTTAATTCTCCAAAATAGTTATAAGTTTATGTAAACAATAATACTTTTAAAATATTAAAATCATAAAAAATATTATTACTAGTTATTACAAATATATAACCTAACCTAACCTAACCTAACCTTATATAATTATCTATATATATATATATATTGTCAAAAAAGTTAATTCTCCAAAATAGTTATAAGTTTATGTAAAAAATAATACTTTTAAAATATTAAAATCATAAAAAATATTATTACTAGTCATTACAAATATATAACCTAACCTAACCTTAGTTATAAGTTTAGGTATATACACACTATTTGCAGCAAAAACACAATATTTAAAGCAAAAAACTATATACAGCAACAAACTAATAAAAAATGGTCAAATCCTTTGTACAAAATATATACAACGTCTAATATTTTACTTCACACCATAACATGCACTTTGGAGAAAGTGCATGTTATGGTGTGAAGTTATGGTCCGGATTTTACAAACACAGTAGGACGCACACGGAAGTAGACTCCAGACGGACAGTAACGTGGCAAGGCGCACAAGGAAGCAACCTCCAGGTAGCTGCGCGATACTCGACTAAGGCTAAACCAGACTGTGTAAAGGGGTGGCGGTTGTGACAAATAATTCTTGGAAGGAAGCTCATGAATTACACCAACGGATGGCGCTGCAGACCGCAAGTGATAATTTGAATTTAGAAATATTTAGCCACACGGAGGTAAACTCCGTGATGCGCCCGACGGAAGGTTAATCTTACTGACATAGTGTGCCGTTTGCACATTACGATCGTCTCTCTCGGACAGTTCAGTCTTCCTCTCCCATTTGGTTTTAGTGTTCCGTGATTTGTTTTCAGTGTTCCTTGGCGCTGACGGCAAGCTCACCATTCTAGCTTGGCTGCAGATGATGAAATGTTTTATGGCTAAAACATTTAGGTAAGTGTTTGTAAAATTGTTTGTTTTTGTATCTGTTTGGTTAGAAATATTGTTTATTGAGCTTTATATTCTTCTCTAATGTGTGTTGTTTCAGAGACCTCTTCACAACCACACACGTACAGTGGTATTCACCCACCCATCCGCCCATACACGTACAATATTACTGAACCACCCACCCGCCCATACACGTACGTTGGTATTGACCCATCTGCCCACACATACACGTACAATGGTATTGACCCACTCGCCCACCCATACACGTACAGTGGTATTCACCCGCTCTCCCACACATGTTCAATGGTCAGTGGTATTGATGTGCACTATAGGAGAGACGTAATTTACTTGCTCTCTCTCTCTCTCTCTCTCTCTCTCTCAACTCACTTGAAGAAAGTGCCAGTAGCACTGAAAATTCGTGTGCTTATGTGATTCTTTTTTGTATGTTACTACTACTCTGGTGTTAGTGAACTTGTCATTTAAGGAGAGTTTGTTGATGTCCTATCTCTCCAATATACTAATTCCTGGTTTAGTGCCTTTTAACCTAACCTAAAATTATTTTCAATCTAAAAATGTATTTTAAAAAACCTTTAACGTCAATCTTTTATCTGATTACTAGTTGATATGTGAATTTTAAGATTTATAGAACGTTATAAGCAAGTTATAAAGTAAAAAAATCAGTTATATGGCTGAAAGCTTGAATTAAATTTTAACCTTAATTTGATCAATCTTTAATGATCATATCTATAAAGCTGTAGTACTTACCAAGGAGGAAGTACACATAATTCGACAATCTGCTTTGTTCAAGTCTCTTCCCAGAGGAGAGGCAATCTGGCGTCTGACCTCTGCAGCATGCTGGCTATAAAATACAAACAGCAGTTTTTTATGTGCTTTCCAGACACTTATCAAATCTTTACAGTATTGTGACTATTAAGTTTCTGTCCACCTAAGGAAATATACTTTTTCACAAGTTTAAAGTTCTTTATTCAATAATTTTACACCAAGCAGTACCAACAAACTGCAGCAGGTTTGTCATTGGGTGCCCAAAATTGTCACAGAAAGAGATAAACTAAACAAATTATTCTTATATTAATGTGATTGCGCTCATGGCAAAGGTTCTTGAAACAAAGATATAGAACTACCACCATTAAATTAGATTGAAATCTTTTTATAAAAATCATCACCAAGTCCAATCATGTTGCTCACTGTTAGCCTTTGTCTGTGAAGAAGAGAATGCCTACCATACTATTATGATAAACCTGAACATATACTATGGCATGAGGTATACACTGAGGCAGCTTCCTTTTTTGACATTAAGCAGTAGAGTTCATTCTTAATACAGAAGAAATAACAGTAAAATTAATATGGCCTATAATCGATTACATAAAACTCATAATAGTCATGTCATAATGCCATTTAATAAATTAGTAAGTAATCTGGAAGGACATTTCAACATTCAGTTTCTGGAAAAGTTCTGCAACTGATTATTAAACATCCTTTTTACAACTTGAGTTAGTATATGAATGAGAATAATACTGTATTTTTAATAGTAGGTTAGCTGTGTTTTTATGGCCATCATTATATTATTCAAAGATTAATTTAAATATCATTAATCACCAGTTTTAATTTATTCATATTTATTGTTCTTCTTTGTTAATAATTGTTTTGTTACAATTATTGCTTATTTCCATAGTTTATTATTTCTTATTTCATTAGGCTTCTTCTGCCTATCCCAGAGGCAAAGCAATTCATTTTAATGCAAATAACAAATTTTTGTTCTGTATACATAAAATAGCATCAGGATAGATTATGTTAGATTTCGTGTAGTTTGCCAGAATGTGATTTTTGTGCCTAATAAATTATATTGTTGCAAAACTAATTAGGCTATATGTATTCGTTTTCAGCGTAAAAACTGAGATAAATGAAGGCAGTGCTAACAAATCTTTATGGTCTAGGAAGTGCACTGTTACCAAAAAAATGTTTTAAATGGTCCTATTAACTCTCTTAACGCCAGCATAATTTTGCATGGTTACTCTAAAAACGCCAAGCTATTATACAGCTAATATGCTACAAATGCCTGGCCTATTTTGGCTAAAATGTAGTTTTGTTTAAACGTTCATAGCATGTTTATTAACTTGTCATACAGTAATAAAACTGGTCTTGTTTTGTTGGGATTGAGTTGTTCTATTACATAAAAATAAAATATTAAGTTTGGAAATTTTTACTTTTGAACAGTCTTAACATAAACTTCAAACTACCACCGATGTTAGTTTTTTTATCTTGTAATACATTTAATTTTTATCATGTTCACAACATTCAAGCATTTACCTTGGTAAATTCAATAGTTGTAACTGTTACATTTTTCAAATATACACATGCATAAAAAATCACATTTTACCACAGTGCCACAACATTTTTCATTTGAGGTTCATAAAAAGTTTTAAAATTCACTATATCTATGGCCTGTTGCTTATATACTAGTGTAGAAAGAGTGTACTAATTTTCATTGAATTTGATTGAAATTAACCCTTTTAACGCCAACGATCGCTATATCGATCGTCGGCATTTGTGTGAAGATCGCCAGGGATCGATATAACGATCGTTCGTAGACACGCTAAAACCGCCGATGATCGCTATATCGATGGTTCAGTTTGTTTTTTTTTTCATGTCTTTAATATTAATCAAAGTCAATGAAATTTGGCACACTTTTTCTATAGTATATAAGGAACATAAAGAAATATGTTTTAACCTCTTTGGATTTTTTTCTATGCATTATACTATATGGAACCAAAGTTGTTTTTGTTTACTTTTGTTAGTTGACTCAGTTCATCCATTCAGTGTGTTTGTGGTTTGTTTACAAATTGTATGTATAAATATAAAAAAGTAAATATAAAAAAGTGGGCTTATTTTATTAGTTTAGTAATATTAGACTGTTGTATAAGTTTTTAGTGCAATTTAATACTTTGTATGAACTTCAAATGAAAAATTGTGTTACCATGGTAACATGTGATTTTTCTCAAAATGTAAATATCTGGAAAATGCAACATAACATCTGTATATATCAAGGTAAATTCTTCAAATTTTGTGTATGTGCTAACAATTAAATGTTTTATATGATAAAATACTAACATATTTGGTGGTTTGATATTTATGGTATGTTATGATACTACAAACTACAATCGATATGGCGATTTTAGCATGACTACATAAGATCGCTATATCAGTCGTTGGTGTTATAAGGGTAACTACCTACCTGTCCGGGAAGGGTTTTCGAAATGTCTGTAAATTTTTTTATTTATTTCTCATTCAAAAGAACCTCACCAAAAAATTTCAGCCATTTTACTCATTTTTTTAATAACAGTTTCAGAGGGGTATCGAATGGCATAATTACCCAAATAGCAAATTACTTCAGTTAATAATGTGCAACCTAGCATCTTAAATTTACTTGACACAGATTACTAAGCCAACTTTACTATGTGTCAATTAAGGGCCTAGGTCTAACAGATTTTTTTCACTCATTTAAAATGAATATTAAAGATAGGCCTAACACTACTTTTACAATTACACAGCCCATTGTATTCCAAGTATAAAACTTACCCAGACAATTTTTGTGCAAATGCCCTCTGAACAGATCCCATCATAATTTATTAAACATAGACTTAAACCCCTTTCATAGACACTTAAACAGATGAGGAAATAAAATTTAAACACCTCATAAATTTAACTTCGCCCATACTTATTTGATACCTGCATTAGTGAATATATTTTACATAAGAATTAGTAAATCGTTCTTTATACGGTAACAGGTTAACTTTAGAAGTGTATACAGAGTACTGACAAGTGACAATAAACAATCTTAGGTTAGTTAAGTTAGTTTGACTAGTTCATTTGTCCAATAAAACAACAGTAATATTTTTTATCTTTTATTATTAGTAGGCCAGAAGGTGTTCTATGTAGCCCGATTTACAATATGGACGGAGGTTCTTTTTCAAATTGTTATTCATTGATTATATTACAATAGATAGTGAACAAAATTATATTCAACTTTTGTTACACATTTGCAATCATTTTGTCTATTATATATATATATATATATATATATATATATATATATATATATATATATATATATATATATATATATATATATATATATATATATATATATATATATATATATATATACAGGTAGATGCTAATAACTAAATAAAAGGGATATGTAATGGGTGGCAGGTGGATATCTTGTCTGCCAGGCAATTCACGGCAAAACACCTGAACCACGGATGGAAAAGTCCCATTTACTATAAAAACAATTATAATCACAATTTGGTTAAAACATTGTTGTTAGTGTTATTATAACTTTGTTTTTGCATTCAAAAGGAATGTAGTTAGTTCTTTTTGAGTAGTTGTATACCTTTCACTAGTTACACCACTTTGTACTAGCCGTTTTTTTTACAGCACGTCTTGATTTTATTTAAGTGTACGTGTCTGTAGAATTCAAATTTAGGACACTGTAATATCAATATCACATGGTCTATACTTTCTGGCATACTAATTAAATTGAAACATGTTATTGAATTGAAGCATAATGGCGTACAATATAATTTCATTACGTGAATGATTCAATTCTATGAAAGAAAGAAAACAGAAAATAATCTTTATTCAAGCAGCCAAACAAGCCACATAATAGAGTCATTATAATAGTACATTTGGTCAAAAACATATTATGGGCTGTTTAAAAAAATAATAATACTGACAGATAGTTTTATTAATAGCATGTGGTGGTAGGAAATAGGGGGAAGTTATTTTGATAATCCCCATCGCTGTAGTGGCAGCCCTGCACCAACAACACATTAATCTATTTTTCAAACCTCTGCACGCTACTCTGGGCTTTTAGAGAATCCGGTAGCGAATTGTAAAGCCTGGAACCATTACACACCAACTGTCTTTCATAGAAAGATGTTTTATGTGAAGGAACATTGATGTTATGGTGAGGGCGAAGATTGTATTTGTGGTCGTTCTGGAGTGTCTGAAAGGTATGCATATTATTTCTAACAAAAATTAGTGATCTTTCTATGTTAATAGAAGGAAAAGTCAGAATTATATCTTCTTTAAAGTACGGTTTGCAAGATGTTCTACGAGTAAGATGAAAAATGGCTCTAATACCTCTTTTTTAAATTTAAACACGAGATCTGTTTTTTGATTCTCGTAGCCCCAAATTTCAGTGCCATAACTAAGATGAGGATACATTAAATCATAATATACGGCTAATAGGGTAGATGTGTCCAGAGTTGAAGAAAGACCTTTTAACACAAATACACCAGAACTTAGTTTTTTACAGACAGAATCCATGTGGTCTTTAAATCTCATGTTATTATCTATGTAAATTCCAAGAAATTTCGTTACCGAATAAGGACTGGTTAATAAACATATAGAGATATTGAACCCTATCAGTCAGCAAAATATTTACCTTATCTGAAGATTTTGGAAGTGCGAATATGCCTAAAAGTATGTTTGTTTTATGTGACGGAATTTGAAAACAGTGCTACAATTGCCATGGACATTTAATAACCCACTCGCCCACCCATACGTGTACGGTGATATTGAAACTTATTAACTGGTTAATACGGACGTGTATGGGAGGGCGGGTGGGTCATTACCACAGTACGTGTATGAAAGGGCGGGTACTTCCGTGAAACCGTAGAAAAGTTCCAGTACCACTGTACGTGCATGCCAGTACCACTGTATGTACATGGGTGGATGATTTATAAACCTTAAAAAATGTTTGTATTTGTTCCTTATATACATAATTTGTTGATTTAAATCTGCCTGCTTGTCTGACACCCAAACATTCAATAAGAGACAACGATATTCCCGAATTAAAATTTTTATTAGTCGAGGTTTTTATCGTGCAATTAGCTAGCTAATAATCTTACCTCCAAGAAATTGTGGAATTTGTTTTAAGAAAAATGTTTACAAATGGATACATGTATGGGTGGGTGAGTCTATACCACTTTACGTGTGTGGGTGGGTAATTCCACTGTACGTGTATGGGAGGGCGGATGGGTCAATACCACTGTACGTTTGTGGGTGGGTGGTCATAATCCTGGCATGTATGATACAACTACATTAATGCTAGTTCATCATCTTTCCATTTGAAGTGCTTTGCTTGTTATAACCTTTCACATTTACTTTGACAGATACGTATAGGAAATTAACATTTAGATCTAAAGAACAAGCGACACATATTCCACATAAAAACTGTTTCTTGCTTTCATTTTTTATTGCAATAAACCTTGATATGTGATATGTGAAATATTGAATGAACTCTGCAAATACGAAAAAGTCTAAACCATTCTTAAAAAATCCTTTTTGACATGGTTTAATTTTTATAACATTAGAAATATTTACTGTTCTTCATCAAAACTATTAAAAAAAACTATTATTGTTAAGTTATATACTTTGTACTTAAAATAAGTATGTAAAAAGGTGCTTGAAGGTACAGATATAGTTTTATAAAAGACAATGTCCAATAAAGCAAGAAATGGGACGATTGATCATAGTTGTTGATATGTAATTTTAGAAACTTGGTTTTGTTTTTATTTATTGTCAGACGGTTATGGGAAAACCATTGAAGTAGAATACTAGACTTCTTGAATAGTATTTCTTCAAGTTGTGATCGATTTTTACCAGTTAATGATAGAGACGTATCGTCCGCAAATAAACACACCCTACTTCCTTCGTCAGATATTTTCAATGTCAAGTAATTAATATATAAAAGAAACAATACAAGCCCAAGCACCAACCCTTGAGGACCCCCTTTAAGAATGGGAACGGAAGAAAATTCAGCCCATTTGATATAATTTTTATTGTTCACAAACGGAATTTGTACTGACTGAACTCTTCCCCGAAGATATGTGTTAATCCAAGATTGGGAAATTCCTCTTAGTCCAAGCCTGTCGATTTTGGCCAACAATAGGTCATGATCCACCATAACAAAGGCTTGCTTTAAGTCGAAAAAGAGTTCAAAGACTGGTGTTCCTGTATCTAACGCTTTGGAAATAGACGAAACTGAGAAGTTTACAGCGCCTGCTGTCGATTTGCCTCTAGTAAAGCCAAACTGACTAATTGATAAAATGTTATTTTTTCCAATAAAAGACAACAATCTAGACAAGAACACTCTTTCCAAGAATTTTGACAATGGCGATTGGCCTATAATTACGGCAATCGTCCCTGTTTCTATTGTTATATAGTGGTGTAATTATTGAATGTTTAAGAGAATCTGGACATTTTCCTGTATCAAATGACAAATTAATGAGAAATGTAAGTTGCTTTGATATAAGATCATTGACCTGTCTCAACACATATGAAGAGATGTCATCTGACCCCGAGGAATTTTTAGATTTCAGAGCCAGAATCTCTCTTTCCACCTCTTTTGTCACTTCGGAAAGGAACATGGAAGATGTAATTGGTGGAAAGTCAAATTGCACGTTATTAGATGGATTAACACTTATTTGAACCTGATTTTGATTAGAGTCGAGATGGCCTATTGAAGAGATAAACGAGTTAAAATTGTCAGCTACTTTATAAGGGTCACTTATTATTTCACTCTGTAAACATTTGACGTTTACTTAACTGTTACACGTTTGCATAAGATTCCCTCATAAGTATTAATAATAATAATAAATTAAAAATAAATATTATCAGTAAAATAAATGAGACAGAGGTTAGATTACAACAGGAAATGCGGTACAGGAAATGGAGTTGGTAAAATTGAGTAGGGCATCCGGCAAGTGTTAACTCAGAAAGCAAGGGATCGGATGTCAAGGAAGCAGGGTCAGCACTGTACACAGGATGACCAGAATAATAAAATTTGAGACTCACCAAAATTAGGCCGATGAATGCTGATGCGACGGAGATTCAGCAGAAGTTCCGATGTTCCACCCAGCACGAAAACGGGCCTATAGGGTGATCCGTAATAGGACCACGAATAATGATTGGTTCTTCCGAAATTGGAGGCGTGTCCAGTGAGTGGCAGGGTGAATGAGATACTAGGGAGAGAGTTGGAAAAGAAACAGAGTCTGAGGAGAGTTCGGCAAGAGAGAGGACTTCGGGAAATAGACCAATAGGGAGGACCATAACCTGGTGGTCCAACTATCTAGACTTCGTCAACCCACCCTGCAGAGCAAACACGGGTCGAGCTAGGAGGAAGACTTGGAGCCACGGTCCAACCCCTTGCGAGATCAACCCCCGGAGGTCTTCACGAGCGGCCAACCTGAACCTGAGGGACGACCGGACTTGCAGCCTATCCTGAGGACCAGAGAAACCACCTCAAGGGATTGCAAGCGACTCCACCCACCCCCAAGGGACTACAAGCAACTCCAGACCTAACCAGCCCACCTGACCCGGAGGGACAAGAGGACGCCGAATCCACTACGGCCCGTGGACACCCCATACCGGCAGAAGACGAGTCCAGGGGTATGTTATTATTTGTTTAACACCTCCAAGGTTTAAGGGGAGCAAAATTTAAGTTGTAGGGGAAAAGAAATTCTGTAAGGTTTAATTATGTTTACCTACACCAAAGCTTAAGCCGACAGGCAGAAATTAATCAGATGAGACGGTCATAATAATCGTAACTAAATGATAAAATAGAATTAACTGTTTGAGGGAATTTAGTCTGGATTGTTAATTTAAATTGTAGATATATAAATACGTACGTCCATGTAATGGATCATTGTCCGTATAAGTGGTTGTTTTAAGTTGATATAGATAGACTATATGTAGTAAATGAAGAAATATATCGTTGAATACATAAACCATCAATATTGGATACTTCTTGGGAAAGATAAAGGATAGCAACTAGGGCCATTTGAATATTTAGCTCATTGCTTGAAAATATTAGTACAATAATATAATTAAAATTGTACGGAAAATTGATTATGTTGTCATAGTTAGTAAGGGTGATATATTAGTGTTTGATTGTTAATTTGGATGGGAAAGAGTTGATTAATTATTCATGAGTATAGCTTGTTGGTGGATATATAATTTCACTTGTTAGTGTAGACGGCTTGCACATATGAACTTATTCAGCTGATTCTTAATGTGACGTTATATAATAATTTAGAGGATTGTGATTTAATAGTATAGGAGTTTGCTGTCGCTTGTTGCAAATAATATTCTTTAAAGTATTGATTCCCCGGGCTGTATATTGAAGGCCAATGTTAATAGTAAATTGACTGAAGGTTTATAAACGTATAATTATAATTCTATAATTTTTATTGTCTAGTATTGAATGAGAAGGGTATATTAAAGGAGGTGTATAGTATAAAATAGGATAAGATAATTGTAATATTTTGGAAGGGATTGTAAAGATGAGCTGCTGTAATAATAAATTTGTGTTGTACTTTCACCAGTGTCAATAGTTATTCCAGGTCCTGGTTTCCTACACTAGCTAAGCGAGTCATTAAGTCAAATTATTTCTCGTTACTTATATAATAGTCAGTTGTGATTAACAAACTTAAACACTTTACATTTTAGAGGAAGTAACACTTTACTTGGTGGAGAAAGAGTGAACATGGTGGAGGCACTTGGTTTGGTTCAATTACCTTGAATAACTTTGACACTGAATGAAAATGGGGTTAGATTACGTTTGTATAGTAAGTATGTTAGATTATAAGAGGATGATATAAATTGATAAGATAAGTAGGGAAGAAATGAATTTAAAAATATGGAATAGATGATAAACATTAGAAAACAAAACAAAGAATAAATACAGTTAGTGAGCAATAAAATAAGAAAGAAAGGGACAGGTTGTAAGCGTGGAGGTGTACGTTAAATGGACGTTGAAGCTGAGTACCCTTGCTTAAGAGGGGACGTGTATAAATTTGATAAGGGGCGATCAAAAGGGGTCTTGGAACAATTTGGAGTGAAGTGTAGGGATGAAGATACCGAACTAGAGTTAAGGGTGGTCGTTAAAGCACTTAAAGACGCGTTATCTAAAATCAAGACAAGGGGGGATTCAAAACGTTTAGCTAGTTTAATTAAACAGAAAAATTATTTATCAGAGGAGGAGTTACAGTCGAATCCAGAGTTGGGGTTTTTACAAAGATTTTCAGAAGCAAGGGAGAACCTGTATGATAAGGTAGAGAAGGAACAAGACTTAGGGAACACTGTGGAAAACATTTACGAGGAAGTACGGAAGGAAGAGGACGAACGGGTGCACGTAACACCGAAGGTCATAGTGGTTAATCAAGAGGGGCGAGACAAGGAAGAAAGGCGCATAAAAATGGTGGAGAATTTACTTTTAATTTCAGCAGGGACATACAGTGGGTTACCTACCGAAAACCCAATGACTTCATTGATAAATATCAAATTAGGGCTCTGTCAAACAGTTGGAGCAAACACACTAAAATTAATCTTTTTCCGGCGCATTTAGTGGGAACTGCACTTTCATGGTATAAAAATTATAGTAAAGGGATCACAGTAAACAGATGGGATATGTTAAAAAATAAATTCATAGAAAGCTTTACACCAATCACGCAGGCACACAATCTAGCGGCAATATTGCAGAATAAAATACAGGATAGGGGACAATCAGCATTAAATTACTTCCTAGACGTGTTGACTCTTTGTAGGAGATACAGTATGATCCGAATATAACGGACAGACAAATAATAGGTCATATAATTCAAGGGTTACAGCCGGAAATATGCGAACGAATCATAAATGAAGAAAATAATACGTTAGACCAATTAGAGGATAACATGAAAAAAGCTGAGGTGCGGTTACAAATTAAAAAACCAGAATAAAGAGAAATATAGGAGAGTTACTAGTAAGGACAGGCATGATAAATATGCTGAGCAGGGAGAAAGGATTAGTTGGGATGACCATAAAGAAGATCTTAGAGACATACAGACGGAGATAAGAACTTTAACGAATGTGATTTCAAACATGAGTGTAAAAAGGGAAAAAGGGAATATGAGGGAGACAGGATAAAAGAGGAGGCAAGGAGAAGACAGTCGGAAGAGAGAAGAGGAGCTTATGGAGACGGGAGAGGAAAACCGCTGGACAGGGGACACAAGGACAAGGTCACCATCGGGGGATAAACGACCAAGGTCATCGAGTACGAAGAGACGACATGAATGGACAGGGGAGCGATACAGCGGGAGCAGATACAAGAGAGATTACACGCCAGAGAGAAGAGGAGGCAGAGACTACGAGAGAGATTACACGCCAGACAGAAGAGGAAGCAGAGACTACGAGAGAGGATACGGACCTGATGCAAGAAGGGTTGGAAACGGAGAACAAAGAGGATACTTCAAGAACGACAGCAGGAGGACACCATACAGGTCACAGGAGAGGAAAGTGACATTCTAGCAGTGAGAGTGGAGAGGAAGAAGTCCGTCAGGAGACAGGAATGGACCATGGAGACAAGAGCGGAGAGGAAAATACTGTATAGGATGTAAGAGAGACAATCATGACACCTGGGAGTGCAGATATAGAAGGGGTGACAGAAGTATGAAAATGAAATGAAATGAAATTCGTCTTTATTTAACCAGGCGAAGTTGGGACTAGAAAGTCCCTTCTTCCACTAAAACTGATGGGAGGATATAAGAGGACGGAGTATTGTGAAACATGTAGGATGAACAATCATTCCACTATAAACTGTTATAGAAATAAAACATTTTCAAAAAACGCGTAAGGAGGGGACCTTATTTTAGGGTATGGAGGCAGAATTTTACCCCTCAAAAGCAATGTGATTTTAACCCCTACATAAAAGATGTAATAAACGGTAACGATTTTAATCAAAGGAGGTGCTATAAAACCACAATATGGAATAAGGCCTATAAAGGTATGCAAAACAGGAGGCCCTATGAGTAGATAAAATATGGGTGTTTATACCCACTTTTCTGGCCTCTGATTGGTCGAGAGCGGTCACGTGACTTTTCCAAGATGGCGGCGCCCATGTTTCCCGCCAAATGTCTTAACCTCACTTTTCCTAACCTCAAATTTCCCTCAAATTTCCAAATTTCCCTCTAAATTCCCACATCATACTATATAAAATGCACTGTTAACCTTGTTATACTATATAAAATACACTCTTAACCTAACTTTTTCCATGTTATACTATATAAAATGAACTTTTTTGTCCAATATGGCGTCTTTCCCTCCCAAAATTCCCTCCCAAAATTCCTCATCCAAGATGGCGGCCTTTATACTATATAAAATACACTATAATAAATTACTAAAGCGTCGTCTGCTGAACGGACGCGCATGCGCGTTGTTACTCTACTCAGATATACACCATAACAAAATTAATATTTCATATATGTAATACTCTATGTGCTCGACCCGATCGCAGCGCACCTAGCAGCATCAGCTGTTCTCAACACGATCGTAGCACACCTGGTGGCAAAACTTAGCGCATCCTTTCGGAAACATAACACCTTCGGAAGGGAAGTCCCCGTGGGAAAATTCCCTCCCCAAAATTCCCTCGTCATACTATATAAAATGCATATATGATTATTACATTATACTATAGTAAATATATATGATTTTTCTCTTTTTTAATAAATACAAATGCGTTTTTCGGTGTTACAGTAATATTATTTTACTTCGTTTTTCCTT